>JAMKQA010017101.1:0-13022 GCA_024699735.1 Posidonia australis | reverse complement strand
AAACCCTAAAGTCAAACCTCAACAACCTAACTAACTTCCAGTACATCCTAACTAATCTAACAAACTCAAGTGACAACCAAAACAAACATAACTACTTCCCACTTCTCTCCAACAAACATAACTACTTCCCACCTCTCTCCAACAAACATAACTACTTCCCACTTCTCTCCAACAAACATAACCACTTCTCACCACTGCTTAACCACCATAAGCACCTTCCATTCTAGCCATAACAACCAGCCAAGCCTATATATAGCCCCTTTTGCAAGTAGAAATGGACTTTTGGCATTTTTGCAAAAATTGAGAGGAGAGCTCCCTAAGCCTTTTCCTCTCAACCAAAAGCAACCAGAGAGTTCCTAGAAGAGAGAGGAAGCTCATGGAGGTGAGAAATCAAAGGTTTCAGCCATCTCCAGCGAGCTCCGGCAGCCTCTGACAAGCTCCAGTGGTCAACTTCACTGCCAAACCAGGTACACACTTTACAGACCTCAATTCATGTTAAAAAAGCTCCCTTAGGACTCCCTTTGTCTTCCTTGATCGATTCCAATAAATCCAGAGGTCTCCTCTAGTCGGAATCAGCCCCCAAGCCTCGTTGGAGCCATTTTCCGATGGCCTAGGTGGGGGTGCTGGTCCAGGGCGTGACCCTGGCCCCAGAGCATTAGGATCTTCTCCCTAGCCTCCCTCCTGCTTCTTCGACCCCTGGTGCACCACTTCACCGCCTCCCTAAACCTCCACCAGAAGATCGTCGAAATTGCGTCGTTTGGCCGGAGCCGGAGAAAAATACTATGCACATTGATTAGACGCATGCCTCCTGCATCGTTGTGCCTCTCCAAGCCTCCAGGAACGTCCCACGGCATGCCCCTAGTGCTCACGGGTCTTCTGATTCGAGCCCTTTGCCTTGGACAGCCACCGCAGTCGAGCTCACTAGAGAAGGAATGCGCTGACGGCGAGCTTGGTTCGAAGATGGGAGAAGTGTCCCATTCTCGCTTCTGGAAGTGGGGAAATGCTCCTCTCGACGTCCTGAAGCCTCCCGAAGTTCAGAGACGCACGTCGCAGCCCTCACTAGCCCCTTTCTTTGCCGACGCGGTCACCTGAGTGCCGCGACGGCGAGGAAGACGGGCAGCCTCCTCTGACAGTCGAGCCTTTGATTCAAACCGTTGGATCTCTTCCCTTCCATCTCTTTTTGCTCACTGTGCCTCTTGATCTCCGATCAGGCTTTGGGATGGTCCAGAGGGCCATCTCCAGCGGTTGTCGACGGCGGAGTTTGTCGCCGGTGGCCGTCGTTTCTTTTCTTTAAAAAAAAATATAAAAATAGTTTTCTTTTAATAAAATTTTTGAAACTTTTATTATCTTTAAGATAGGTCCTTTTTCCTTACAAATAGGTCCTTTTTTCTTGCAAGTAGGTCATTTTCTCTTGCATTTAGGTCCTTGCATTTTTTTTAAAATCGTTTTAATAAAGTTTTAACTGAAAATATTGCAATGTGCCCCCTGAGTTTTCGTAATAAAGTTTTCCAGGCTTAAAAGATTAATAAAAACCCCTAGAGTTTCCTTTCATGCATTTAAGTCCACCTTTTTCGCATAAAACACCCCAAACTTTACTGAAACTCTTATGGATGCATATTTCTCTGGTTAAATTGCATTTAAACCCCTGAGCTTCATTAAAATAACATAGAATGCATATTTCTCTGTCAGAATTGCATTTAAACCCCTGAACTTTACTGAAACTCCTCTAAATGCATATTTGTCTGTCAGAATTGCATTTTAGCCCTTGAACTTTATAGATTTCACACTGAATGCATGTTTTCTAGGGTAAATTTACATGTCAGCCCCTAAAACTTTCTGTTTTCAAACATGGACTCTTTTTCTTGCATATTTTACCCTGAATTTCCACAGAATTACATTAAATTCATGTTTCAGTGGTAAAATTGCATTTTGACCCCTAGGAACTTCCAAATTGACCAAAAATGCATTGATTTGCACATTTGACCCTAGATTTCTTCACAATTACATGAAATGGATTTTTCTATGTATTTTTGATGATTTAGCTTCAGAATATCAGTTTTCATTCAAAGTTTGGGTTTTTTGCACTTAGGCCCCTGGAATTCACATTTTTACACTTTCACGTGCATTTTGCCTATTTTGTTGCACTTTTTCATGCATGTTTTCTAGTGACTTCTTCCTTTCTTCATGCACGTATTTCTAACTCATTTCAAACTTTGTTTTCTCATCGTTTCTCGGATTTCTGTCGATTTTCGTATTTTCGATTTGATTTGGCTTTCCATCGCCCCAGGGCGTACATTAAAAGGCTTAACAATGCCGACATTGTCCCAAATGAGGATTATTTTCCCAATTTGATTTTCTTGAATTTCTTCGAGTTTCCATTGATTTGCGTGATGCTTTCCGATAGTTTTCTCGATTTTCACAATTTTCCTCATCGCCCACGGGCGTACAGTAAAGCGGCATTCTCATTGCCTACATTTGTCCCTCGAATTAACTTTTTCCCTTTATTTCGTTTCTTCTCTTTGATTTGGCATGTTTTCCAGTCATCTTTAGCATATGCATTCAGAATAGTCAAGCACACACCCAATAGACCATTTAGCAAATAGGAAACCTAGAAAGATCGAGTTCCTCAGGCGTATGGGGGAGCCTAACCCCTTCCCCATGCGTAACAAGAATCCTTACCCTTTCTCTGGCTTGCATTTATTTGTGCATTACATTCATTAGGCACGGAGCATACATGTTTTCTTCATCTTGTTTGCTTCTTGGTTTTTTTGTTTGTGTTTGGTTTTCCTTGTCTTTCCAATAAAAGACTAGGTGGTGACACCTTTCCTTATCCTTTCTTATCTTTCCATGGTGTTTCTGAGTCTAGTCATCTTCTTCAGATTCGCCATCTTCGCCGTGACCGTATCAGGACTCCTCGTGTGCTTCCACGCACCGGTAAGGAGAGTCGTGCAAGATTCCACCTGCATGGTCACAGGAACTAGCGACTCCACTGGGGATAACCAGATTCTAGCTATCGTTTTGGTTTCTGTACTTGTCTTTGGTCTATATACATTGTGCTTGTTTGCTTGTTCTGTTTGCTTGTACATATTTGACTACACATGCCTTTTTGTGCCTTTTTACACTATTGTCATGCCATTGCACATGCACAGGACCTAATTCATGCTTTTTGTTGAGATACTTGCCTTTATTCACTTACTCGTGAGCACTACACCAGTACATGCCATGTTCATGCCTTTTGCTTGATTGATTGACTTTTAAGATGCCATGATTGTGTGTTTTATCCCCTTTTTGTAATTGCCATGATTAGGAGAGTAGAGACATGTTTGCCTCCCTATCTGGTTAAAATAAAACACACAAACTCAGATGAACAAATAATAAGGCATAACTAGAGACAAATGCTCACAATTCCGCATCGTTTAATAAAATGCAAGTAAAAGACATAAAAGCATATTGCATGAACGATCATTTTAGAAAGCATGCATCTTCTCCTCTGAGTCCACCCGCAGTCCGCGAAAGACAATTCTAGTAGCCCGTTCTATAGCTTTGGCGTAGGGCGTGTTGCTAGTTTGTCCCCATTTGTCTAGGGTCGTGTCGGTGCTAATAGAGGGTACAGCTCCATGCTACTGCAGGAGACGAGGCCACCAACGCATCACCCGTTCACTGCTTGCTTCGGCCAGGATTTAGAACGGGAACCTTACTTTTCTGACCAGTGTCAAAACGTAAAACCCATGAGTGCGTCCCATGTGGTCAACCCCATATGGGACGTGCATGGTGAGAGAGTCCACTTTAGGACATTCATCTACATTGTGTGTCATGGCATGCCACTTTAAAAACTCGCATTTGTCTTTGCATCATTGTTCAGGTTTTGATTCCTATTTCTTTTGCCTATTTTCCTGGGTAGCTTGTTGCGAGGTCCTCAGCTAGGAGCTCGGGTGTCTCCGTCGCGGGTGGCCTCCCATGGTTGGTTTCTCGTGCCTTTTCCGAGCTATTGGTCACTTTTGTCTGTAGTTCGTCTTAGAGATCATGCGTTTGTTTGTTTCCACAGCTCCTTTATTTCACTTGCGGTTAGCCATGGCCCCGTAGACCCGTAAGTCTCCAGTAATTGTTCTGAAGGGGGTTCCACACTCAGATCCACCTTCTCTCACTTTGACTATTTCTTCTTCCCTCTATGCGTCCCGATTTGGGAATCGCGGAGCATCCTTATTTCCTCTTCCGGGACAGTGGCAGACACAAGCCAGTCTAGGGCATGTCACTGATTTGACTGTGGTGACTACCATGCAGGTCCCAGAAGTTCTGCCAGCTGCACCCTATTCCTCGGGCCCTCCTGTTTCAGGAGATCAATCGGCTGCGATGTCATCTGTTTTAGGGGCCATTCCTGTTCTACTTTTGCCTTCTGACCTATCTTTTGATGTGTCTTCGGCCAAACAGGCTCAGTACTTGAGAGCTTTGGCCCGTGGGTTCGAGCCCACAGCCCTTTCTCTTGATCATGTTGAGAGTCCTCCTCTTTCAACCTCTGCGGTTTCAGTGCAGACCACTATAGCATTGCAGGCTCACCCCACTACATTATATCCCATACCATTGCCTCAGCATCACACTGCTCCGACGACAGGGGCGTTATCTCTGCCTCCTGCACCACAATTGCATTGGTCACAGCATGCATCACGGTCACCTAAGGATCAACCTATTAGTTGTGCGAGAGTATAGCAATTCTCGAGTCCGTCGACCGGAGCTGTATCGGTGCCGCAACTGTTACTCTCACGCTCAACACCACACACAACACAGCATATTCAGAACCCACCTCAACATCAGGATCAGGTCCCAACACGTAGGTCATCACCGCACACTAGGTGCACACCTCCCACTGTCAAGCCAGTGCATCTCGTCGCATCGGCTCAACATAGACAGCAACCTAAGAAGAAACGAGGCCGTCACGTTGAAAGTGACTACACTCCATTGGGTGAGCCGCTGAGTGTTGTTTTTCCTCAAGTTGTGACGCTTCTGAGACTCCCTGATCCGCGTCCCCCACCAACTCCACTCCCTCCGTGGTATGACGCGAGCACATACTGCGATTATCATCGACCCTCGGAGCATTCGACTGATAAATGCTACACTCTGCGGGATGTCATACAGACTTTGATCGACAGTGGGACTATTGTTGTTGACACACAAGACACTGCACTCACATCCATATCCTTATCCTCACCAGCATCTAGTTCAGTAAGCATTACACATCCACACACCACCGTTGAACCGACATGTTGTGTCGTGCCAGTTCAGCAAGGGCAGCAACAACGGTAGAGGCGGCCTCGCCATAAGGAAAGAGGCTTCACCCCACTCGGGGATTCGTTGAGCGACATCTTTCCTAAAGTTGCGCCATTCCTGCAGCTACCGGATGTTCGTCCACCACCGGACTCGCTTCCTAGGTGGTATGGCTAACATGTTTTGCCAATTCCATCGCACTCGTGGACATTAGACAAATAAGTGTTTTACTCTCCGGAATGCTGTCCAGGATTTGATTGACAATGGGAACATTGTCGTTAACACATAGGAGTTAGCCCACACACACACGTGCACACCCTAGAATAGACGACCTTACCGTGTTTGAGCCTGCAAGCTCCGAGGATACTGGAACCTCAGGGGTTTTCCTCTTTCTCCCAGTTTTTCCCGGGGAATCCATCAGGCCTCTTTTCTCCCTAGCTTGTCCTCTCTCTGCTTCTGTCTGGCAGCACATGTGTATGCCGCTCTTGTTCTTGTTCCTTATTTGCCTAGTTTGTCCTCTTTTCTTTTCTTGATTCTGTCCGGCAACACTCATGTGTGCCACTCTTGTTCTTGTTCCTCTATGGGGGCCCAACCTAAAGTTTGCTGTTTTCCATGCACTGATCTAACCCAGCACGTGCAAATACCCTGGATCAAGTGGCAGACAGCCGTTACAGTAGATATCAACTCCAACAGAGATACAGTCCTAATGTTATCAGCAGATTCAACATTCACAGTGACAGTCACAATTCCAATAATGGTTGTGATAGCCTCAGATACATCAGACTTGATTTTGGTTTCCTGTGGTACTGCAAGGAGTTACTTTGAACCGTAATGGTATCGACAAAATAGCAACGACAAGGTCTGGAGCTGTATCCTTTTCCTTTGTTCCCTTTGTTTTCCTTTTGCATCACCATTTATCAAAGCACAAAAAAATAGAAAAAGCACAAAAGTTGGAAAAAAGAAGAAGCACAAAATAGGAAATAACATCAAGAACAATTAAATAGGGTAGTTTGCCTGTCATTAACTTTCTGCCCGATGATGAAAATTTGGAAAAGCTCGCCAATGTTAGAATGGATTATCACTCCTCAGTTGTCACTACTTAGACAACCAAGTTAGCAAGGGAGCCACCAAACATCAAAGCTAGACGAAATGTCCAAGCTCCGCAAGGATCCTGCACCTCCAAGAGGGAGATAAAATGTTAGGGGTGACTGAGAGTGTGAGCCAGAAAACAAAACATAAATTCACAAGGGCATAAAAGAATTGAGAAGACAGAAGTCAGCCCAAGAGTGAGAGGCGTGCGTTGTAGCTCTACCCTTACCATACCTTGGAGAGGAGTTGGAGTATGCACTCAGTAAAATCACACCAATGAGGGACTGACCCACCCTCTTGCAATAAAGGCCTCCTGAATAGATCGAGCGCTGATTACCACCAAGACAAGGTTAGAGTGAAACCGCACGTCTATGAGGGAGTAAAAGAAAATACAATGATATCGAAAAGAAAAAACAGGTGCAGAACCTTAAAGAGTTTGCCATGGAGCCTGGTTCATTACACTACCTTATAGCAAGTTCAAGTGCCACCACTACCTATCGAGAGCCACTTGATGACTTGCGAATCTTTATAGTGGCAACTTAGTCGAAGGAGTCATCCTCCTCTAACAGGCATACAACTTTCCAGCCTAACTGAGGGCAAACAAACAACTGAACTAAACAAGCAAACGATCCAAATAACGAACTCATTGAATAAGCAAATTAGTGAATACAAAGAATAAGCAACTAAAATCACAAGTCATGCACTTCTTGATCAAACAACAGGACATTCTTAAATAACTAAATTGCTCACAATAATAGAGTCCAACACAGTAATCATAATCATCATACTTTTGCTTCAGTGAATCTTGTTGTTTGCATATGGATTTGTTCAACAGGATTTTTGCCAAGTGCTTTTTGCCAAAGACATTTCATCTCCTTAGTGGTCAAAGTACATATACAGTGAGGACACCTGTTAGTGTACGAGCTACACGAACCTGCATAATCAGCAGTGTGACAGCAATTCCTTCGCAATAGTTCAGGTGTGGTAAACACTATTTGGGGAACGCCGGAGGGTAATAAAGCCAAGTACATGTTTGCAGCCAGAAGACAATGGCACAGTGAGTAGCAAAGCAGAAAATGGCCAGCCTAGGACAGACTACGATTTCACATTACTTCTTACCATCGGAGCATAACTCAGGACAGTGGATGAATATACATGCCTCTTGTCAATGAACGAATGTGTCTCTGGCCTCAACCAAAATCATCCTTGACCACTTCAGTGATTCAAAGTACACCCACAGTCACAATCAAATCCTCAAGTCTTTACATCCTCGAGTGGTGCCCAACACTTCCCAGGGTAGCCTAACTTAATGCTAGAAGCATCCTTTTTGCCTTGGTGTCTCCTGATCTGGCTTTTAAGCATAATTTACCTTCTATGCTAGGGGCATGTCAGCTGCTTTCTAGCTGGGCTCACACAATCTGTTACTTGGTTCGCCAAAGGGAAGTCAGTTGTTCTCTGATCAGAACCTACATCTCAAATGATTAGTAGAGACAACAGCATGGCTGTGGACTCTACGCAACAATCTAGAATTTGGCAAAGACAATCAGGAGGATATCCTAAAGTAGTGCGGCCAAATACTGAGCTATCAAAACACCACGGTTGAACAGAACACACCCCAAACATACCAGTCAGAGGCAGACTACAATCCCAATCAAAGGCCTCTATCGAGTTGCCACTATTCCTTCTGTCTTCCAAGTACAACATAGGAAAGCAGTTGGGAGTACATACTTCCAGTCACTTGATGAATATATCACTGGCTTCGACTAGTGATGGTCTCAAGTACCCCAGTGGTTCAAGGAACATCTGTAGTTATAGTCTGGCTTCCAAGACCCTATACCCTCAAGTGATGTCCAGCCAGTCCAATATCAGGGGCATGTCAGCTACTCTTTCGTCAAAAGTCACATACAAAAGACCAACTATAGTGAAATTGAACCAGAGTCTTTGACTAGGGGCATGTCAGCTGCTTTTTGGTCAAAAGTCACAGATAAAGCCCCAACTATAGTGTAATTGAACCAGAATCTTCGACCAGGGGCATGTCAGTTGTTCTTTGGTTGAAGGTCACGTATCAGGTGCCTAACAGAATGTCAACTTACTATGTAACTGAGCTAGAGTCTTCGACCAGGGGCATGTCAGCTGCTCTTTGATTGATGTCACGTACTAGTTGTTTAACAGAATGTCAACCAGAGTCTTCGACCAGGGGCATGTAAGCTGCTTTGTGGAAAGAATGACTGTTTTAAGAATGCTTGGTACAAATTATCTTCCAAAGGATGGTCAGTGTACCTTCTTAGAGAGAAGTGACATTCATTCAATAATGGCTCCTACAAGATGACAACTGTGTCAGGGCACTACGTTGTTTCAACTGACATCCCCCATAGTAGCGACGATCTAGGGTGCACTGATACTTGAATAAGATCTCCTTGGCAAATCCTTTTGGCTAAGCAGAAGGTTCGGTCCTCCTTCGCCTTTGAATTCCAATCCTGATGGACAGATTTAAGGCCTCCCTTTTCCATCTTTCTAGACTGCCGCCTGGAGTCTAGATGCTCCCATCCACGGTTCGATTCGTCAGGACGAATCTCGGTGCGACCTCCTTCGCCTTTGAATTTTGATCCAAATGGACGAATTCAAGGCCTCCCTTTTCCATCTTTCTAGACTGCCACCCGGAGTCTAGATGCTCCCATCCCTGGTTCGGTCCGCCAAGACGAATCTCGGTGCCACCTCCCTCACCTTTGAATTCTAATCCTGATGGACAGATTCAAGGCCTCCGTTTTCCTTCTTTCTAGACTACCGCCTGGAGTCTAGATGCTCCCATTTGTGGTTCGATTCGTGAAGACGAATCATGGTGCCGCCTCCCTCGCATTTGCGGTCGGCAAGCACCGTAAGTCTTGTCCAGCGCTTTTCCGACAAGTGTGATAACCAGTCATGTCTTTTAGGAGCTGATTGGTCATCAACTGGTCGGTATTTGTCATTTGTTTAGGTTTCTCTGATGATTGGCTTTGGCTATGGCGATGGGACCTCTGGTGCATCCATCGACTGGTAGCTGGTTGCCATTAACTGATTCTTTCTTGCAGTCTCAGATAGGGCATCTTCATCAACTCCGAGCAATGATCCTCCTTCTACTGATCCCACTTCCTTGTAAAAAGGGGTGGGGTGTCTCTGTCAACCTTGAGCGTCTATCTCTGTTCCATTCGTCCTCCGACCTCGCTCAGTGAGGGGCATCTGTAGACACCCCAATATGCTTGCAAATAGGCCAAACCCTCACTCCAACAGCCACTCCTCACTCCAACAGCCACCAATGCAGGCACACCTATCTGGGGCACCAGACAGGCACACCTTGCAGGTGCACATATCTGGCACACCTGTCAAGCGCACCAGACAAGTGCACCTATCTGGCGCACTTGTCTGGCGCACCTATGTGGCAGACAAGCACACCTTACTAGCGCATCTGTTTGGCACACAAGACAGGCGCACCTTTCTAGCGCACCATAGAAAACCTTAACTGGCCTTTAAAAGCCTAAATATAAAACAAAACCCTAAAATACCAATAAACCCTAAAACCGAGGTTAAACCCTAATCCATACATTAAACCCTACGTTAGGACCTAAATTAAATTCAAAATCATAATCCAAACCTTAAAACCTAGGTCACATTCTAAATCAAACCTTAAACCATATGCCAAGCCCGAAACCCTAAAGTCAAACCTCAACAACCTAACTAACTTCCAGTACATCCTAACTAATCTAACAAACTCAAGTGACAACCAAAACAAACATAACTACTTCCCACTTCTCTCCAACAAACATAACTACTTCCCACCTCTCTCCAACAAACATAACTACTTCCCACTTCTCTCCAACAAACTCAACTACTTCCCACTTCCCTCCAACAAACATAACCACTTCCCACCACAGCTTAACCACCATAAGCACCTTCCACTCTAGCCATAACAACCAACCAAGCCAATATATAGCCCTTTTTGCAAGTAGAAATGGACTTTTGGCATTTTTGAAAAAATTGAGAGGAGAGCTCCCTAAGCCTTTTCCTCTCAACCAAAAGCAACCAGAGAATTCCTGGAAGAGAGAGGAAGCTCGTGGAGGTGAGAAATTTGAGGTACCAGCCATCTTCGACGAGCTCCGGCAATCAACTTCACTATCAGACCAGGTACACACTCTACAGACCTCAATTCATGTTAAAAATGCTCCCCTAGGACTCCCACTGTCTTCCTTGATCGATTCCAACAGATCTAGAGGTCTCCTCTGGTCGGAATCAGCCCCTAGGCCTCTCGGAGCCATTTTCCGGTGGCCTAAGTGGGGGTGCTGGTCCAGGGCACGACCCTGGCCCTAGAGCATTAGGATCTTCTCCCTAGCCACCCTCCTGCTTCTCCGACCCTTGGTGCACCACTTCACTGCCTCCTTGAGCCTCCACCAGAAGATCGCCGGATTCGCATCGTTTCGGCGGAGCTAGAGAAGAAGACTGTGCACATTGACTGGACGTGTGCCTCCTGCATCGCCGTGCCTCTCCAAGCCTCTAGGAACATCCAACAGCATGCCTCCAGTGCTTCGGAGTTTTCTGATTCGAGCCCTGTGCCTTGGACAGCCACCGCAGTCGAGCTCACCAAAGAAGGATCGCGTCGACGGTGAGCTTGGTTCGACGATGGGGGAAGTGTCCCATTCTCGCTTCTGGAAGTGGGGAAATGCTCCTCTCAACGTCCCGAAGCCTCCAGGAGCTCCGAGATGCGCACCGTAGCCCTCCAGTAGCCCCTTTCTTCTCCAGCGCCATCACCGGAGTGCCGCAACGGCAAGGGAGATGGGCAGCCTCCTCCAACCGTCGAGCCTTTGATCCATACCATTGGATCTCTTCCCTTCCTTCTTTTCTTTCTCATTATGCCTCCTGATCTCCGATCAGGCTTTGGGATGCTCCAAAGGGGCATCTCTAGCGGTCGTCGACGGCAGAGTTCCGTCGTCGGCGACCGTCGTTTCTTTTCTTTTAAAAAAAATATAAAAATAGTTTTCTTTTAATAAAATTTCTGAAACTTTTATTAACTTTCAGATAGGTCCTTTTTTCTTACAAATAGGTCATTTTTTTCTTGCAAGTAGGTCATTTTCTCTTGCATTTAGGTCCTTACATTTTTTTTAAAATCATTTGAATAAAGTTTTAACTGAAAATATTGCAATGTGCCCCCTGAGTTTTCCTAATAATGTTTTCCAGGCTTAAAAGATTAATAAAAACCCTTAGAGTTTCCTTTCATGCATTTAAGTCCACCTTTTTTGCATAAAACACCCCAAACTTTACTGAAACTCTTATGGATGCATATTTCTCTGGTTAAATTGCATTTAAACCCTTGAGCTTCATTAAAATAACATAGAATGCATATTTCTCTATAAGAATTGCATTTAAACCCCTGAACTTTACTGAAACTCCTCTGGATGCATATTTGTCTGTCAGAATTGCATTTTAGCCCCTGAACTTTATAGATTTCACACTGAATGCATGTTTTCTAGAGTAAATTTACATGTCAGCCCCTAAAACTTTCTGTTTTCAAACATGGACTCTTTTTCTTGCATATTTTACCCTGAATTTCCACAGAATTACATTAAATTCATGTTTCAGTGGTAAAATTGCATTTTGACCCCTAGGAACTTCAAAATTGACAAAAATGCACTGATTTGCACATTTGACCCTAGATTTCTTCACAATTACATGAAATGGATTTTTCTATGTATTTTTGATGATTTAGCTTCAGAATTTCAGTTTTCATTCAAAGTTTGGGTTTTTTGCACTTAGGCCCCTTGAATTCACATTTTTACACTTTCACGTGCATTTTGCCTATTTTGTTGCACTTTTTCATGCATGTTTTCTAGTGACTTCTTCCTTTCTTCATGCATGTATTTCTAACTCATTTCAAACTTGGTTTTCTCGTCGTTTCCCAGATTTCTGTCGATTTTCGTATTTTCGATTTGATTTGGCTTTCCATCGCCCGAGGGCGTACATTAAAAGGCTTAACAATGCCGACATTGTCCTGAATGAGGATTATTTTCCCAATTTGATTTTCTCGGATTTCTTCGAGTCTCCGCTTATTTAGGTGACGCTTCCCTAGAGTTTTCTCGATTTTCCTTATCGTCCACGGGTGTACAATAAAGCGGCATTCTCAATGCCTACATATGTCGCTCGGATTAACTTTTTCCCGTTATTTCGTTTCTTCTCTTTGATTTGACATGTTTTCCAGTCATCTTTAGCATATGCATTCAGAATAGGCAAGCACACACCCACTAAACTATTTAGCAAGTAGGAAACCTAGAAAGACCAAGTTCCTCGGGCACATGGGGGTGCCTAACCCCTTCTCCAAGAGTAACAAGAATCCTTACCCTTTCTCTGGCTCGCATTTATTTGTGCATTACATCCATTAGGCACAGAGCATACATGTTTTCATCATCTTGTTTGCTTCTTGGTTTTTTTTGTGTTTGGTTTTCCTTGTCTTTCCATTAATAGACTAGGTGGCGACTCCTTTCTGTTGAAAAAATCTATTAATATGTTTTGATGATAACAAATGAAATGTGATTAAAGATTAATAATCACTTGAGAAAATATGACAAGTAGTTATTAAAAGTCAAATATTCAATTATACACACTTGTGAACCTACATGCCTTGATAGAAGCTTTCTAAAGCTTATATCAAA
>JAMKQA010017098.1:0-14997 GCA_024699735.1 Posidonia australis | reverse complement strand
AGCAGGCGTTGGTGGTATAGCCAACAAGTAAGTTCTTATTTTATTTTAAATAAGGGAAAAATCTCAAGAGGGTCTTGAGGAGTGGACTAGGCTGGGTTGCCGAACCACTATAAATTCCTTGTCTACATCGATTGCTCTCATCCTCTTCTTGTATGTTATATTGATTGCTTGAGTAGTTAAGCTTGTTTATACGTGTTAAATAATCTCCTTGTATGTAATTTTTCATTAATCTGTAAAAACCGATCTAAGTAATTAAAAAGTGTTAATTCTCTATTCACTCCCCCTCTAGAGGAGCTATCCGATCCTACAAATATGACAATTTTTCTCTAATCAATTTAATCCTGTTTGGAAGTTAATGATCAAGGCCAGATATTTGCATAGGGGTCCTGGAGCAATACTGAACTCTTCTACTGCTTTTTGCTCCCCATTGTGGAGCTATTTAAAGGAGGGATTTAAAATTTTCAACTGCTTTACTTCTGTCTCTGTTGGCAATGGTCATAATACAATTTTTTGGTATCAAAATTGGTTCAGTGACTGTCCTCTAAGTATCTCTATGCCTGAATTATACAGTGTTGCTAGATTTAAAAAAGCCTCTGTAAAAGAAACTGTGGACATATTTCACAGAGATTTTAACAGATTGTTTATAATGTCCCAATGCAATACATTTAATCCTAGAGTGCTTCAGGCTCAGTTGGAACAGTTTGTTAATATTTTGCAATCCTTGTACTTGGGAAATAGTGATGACAATTGCAATTGGCTGCCTCCTAATCATAGTCTTTTCTCAGTGAAGGCAGCATACAATATTCTTAATGATGGGGGTCTTCGTAATGTTTTTTACAATTGCATTTGGGCTAGTTATACTCCATTAAAAATTAAGCTCTTCTCATGGTTAGTAATTAAGAATAAGAATTTGGCAAAAGATAATTTGCTGAAGAGAGCATGGACTGGGTCTCCATTATGCACATTTTGCTCAGTATGCAATGGAAATAACAATCACTTGTTCTTAAATTGTTCTTTTGCAAGGAAGATTTGGGACTTTTTCCTGGCTTCAGCTCTTTACCCTGGTCATTTTAGTGTTGCTGATTTATTTTTATCTGTCCCTCATCTCAAATTTTATTTGCCTTATTCTGGGTGGACTTTGTTGCTTCAAATCATTCTCTGGCTGATTTGGAAAGAAAGGAATAATAGGATTTTTCGAAATTCATTTAAATCTTGTTCTTCCATCATTTACGATATTATTTCTCTGATGAATCTCTGGGTAGATAATCTTGTTTCAGGATTTGAGAAGGAGGATATGATGCAATTTATCTCTGCCATGGCAATTCAGCCAGTGGAATCCTCCAACCCCTCTTCTTCCAGAATCCCTTCAGGAGTTGATTCTCTGCCCCATGGAGAATCCGGAGGAATGACTCTGCCCTCTGATGAAGTTTGAGACTTTTTTCCTGAGCTCCTTTTATTTTCTTCCACCATTGGTGTAAATTTTGATACATTATTTAGGCTGTTTGCCTTCGGACCTGTAATATTTACTACTGGACTTTGTTTCTTACCTGGCATTTAAGCCGATGAAATATTAAATATCTAAACCGTTAACAAAAAAAAAACATTTAAATAAAACTAAGAATAAAAGGAAAAGACTTAAAAAAAAGGTGAAAATAAGGAGAGAATTTTAAAATTTATAGGAAAACTTATAAGAGTAAAGTAATTATATAGGTAGTCACTGTAACCATGCCGGTGACAGCTTCCGACGTGACGCGAAAGGCCAAATGTACGAGGACCAGCGAAGTTACGACAAAAGCGATAAAAACAATGATAAAAATGCGGGAGTCGCCACCTAGTCTACTTAAAAACGGGAGATGAGGAAAACCATTTTAAAACACTAAAACTATGCAATAAACTAATTGGAAAAGGTCAATCACGAACCAGAAAATGGTTAAGGATTCCTATTACGCACGAGGAAGGTATTAGGTATCCTCGTGCGCCTGAGAAATCGATCTTTCATGGGTTTCTCGTTTACTTAGATGGAATGTTGGCTTCCAGCCCTTTTTCTGTACACTCGAGGGTGATATGCCATGCAATGCTACATGCAAGTGCGTGCCTAGTGTCGTGCCTAAAGCCAAATATAGGTGAAGTGGAGAGTGGGCCATGTCTTAATGTTCAGCTACGCTACCTAGGGTCTGAATCAGGCAACGGTGCAAAAGGATTTCATCGATAAGAATAAAAAAAGGCCACTGATTCACAAGACCCTAGTAGTAAGCATCACTACTTTACTAGATGCAAAACTAATGCAAACAGAGTTATAAGATAATAAAACTATGCAAGCACGATCATGGTATATCTAGGAACAAACACCAGAAAAATCAGAGCCCAAGGCAATCCGAAGAACATGCAAACCTTGATGCAAAACCTACTGTTTGTATCCTGTGACCAGACTGGTGCGTTAGCTTAGTGCGTCAGGATGTTGCTCCAGTAATGTGCGCCAATGATGTGTGCCAGTTTGGTGTGCCTATATGGTGCTCCATTATAGTGCTCCTATTTGGTGCGCTAGTTTAGTGCACTCCAGATACTCTGTTTTAGACTGCAATCTGATTTCAGAGTCTGGGCTAGATGTATGTGATTAATTATGCTTATGACCATTCAGAGAACTAACCTAGATGTCAGGAAACATGTTTGCACTAAACAACCTAGATCAAAACACTCCTTTCTCTCCTTTCCTATCTATGCATATTCATGGGTTCCTTAGGACTACAACTACCTATGGGGGTTTTTATGATGCATGGGGGTATCCTGGTTGACTTGGAGAGCATGGACACATGATGTAGAATGCAAGGGGTGCATCACAGTCCCTATTCCATGGCCAACAGCCTCATAGGGACCATGATATATTGCCCAAAAGTCCACACAATATAAGCAATCATCATGACAAACAAACATTGTACATAATTGCATAAAAGAACATCATAAACTCCATACTATCCAAAAAGTACAAGTAAACATCAACATAAAAACATTGTATCAGCTAAGTTTGCAGTGTGAACTTCATTCAGAATGTCATGCAAAGGCTATATGAATGTGAAAAAAAGAAGAACATACCTATGGTGTATTCTCCTTGGGTGGCTCAAGGTGTCACGTCCTTGCTGCTTTGGACACAGTTGAGAGTGCTCAGGGATGTAAAAAGGGTACTCTGAAAGTAGAGGTGCTAGTTGCTAAGAGATGGTGAATTGCTAAGAGAGTTAAAGTGTTGCTCATGGGTGGCTTTTAAAGGAGATGAAGTTGTAAAGCCTTGGGATGCCAAAAGCCTTGGAAACCAACAGACTTGCGTAGATTCGTAGAGGAATATTCGTAAGTGAAGGTTACAAGCATAGAAGATGGACAACCAACATCCAACACCTTGAAAAGTGACTGTGCGCCAGCTTGATGCTCCACATTGGTGCGCCAGCTTGGTGCTCCACGTTGGTGCTCCATTATGGTGCTCCACATTGGTGCTCCATTATGGTGCTCCAATATAGTACTCTCTACCTAGCTGCTTGGATTATTAATCGGACCATGGATTTGTTGTAGCCTTAGGGTAACCAAGATGTTAGATAAAGTTCAAATGAGGTTAGACTTGCCATATCCAAAGCAATATCTTCTGGAGAGTTCGCCTACAAGCCGTCTCAAAATCGAGGTGTCTACAGTCACTCATTGCATATAAAATTACCAAATAAAATTCATCTTGGGCTCCACATAATGGTTAAAATTTACCTACATAGTGTTTATTCTCCCCACACACATATTGTTTTCTTCATTGTATTTTTTATTATTCATCAAAAAAATTATAAATTTAACCACGTAGTCTCTCTATTTGAGATTGAAATAATTATGTGTGAGATTGAGTTACATAAATTTAGGGGAAATTTGAATGTGAAGAAGGTTTAAAAGGAAAAGAAAAAAAACCTAAAGGAATCGATAGTTTTTCAAATTTGAATGTATTATTAATTAAAGATAAATTAATTTAAGAATAAACATGGTAGAATAAGGAAAAGAATCACAGAGGTAGGCCTCACCTATTGGGAATAATAAAAAACAAAATAATCTCAAAAAAATGTGTTGATAGAAAAATAGGGTTAACTCTTCTCTCATTGTTTCTCGAGATTAGGGGATTTTCACTTGGTATATTAGGATAGATATAGATTTGTGATCTAAACTTAAAATGGTACCATTGCGATGTCAAAGTTCTCCTATGTGCATGATATTCTTCACAACTCCCAAATGATTCGAAAAAGAATCACTTCAGAACTTCTTCGGTGTCTTGAAAATTTTACAAAACCAAAAATGAGATAACAAATTATGGGTTTGAAGAACAAAAAGGAAATTTCAAAGAAATATAAGAGCTAGTTCAAATTTGTATGTAATTCTTGAATCATGAAAGTTAGCAATTTTCCACCTTCTCCCTCAAGATTAAAAGGATAGAGATACTAAAGAAAAGAAGAAGATCAAAAATTCATAAATTATATGCACACATTTTCTTCATTACTCGGTTTTCCTCCTCTCTTTTTTTCTTCTTCCTCTTATGAGAGACAATTTTTTTAGGGGAAAAGAAATTCAAAAACTTGAATAGTTGCGAAGTGGAAAAGGAAAGATGATTAAATGCTTAACAAAATGGATATATAGGGATTTAAAAATTGAAATTCAAATCAATATTAGTATAAGCCAAAAAGGAAATTATATATCGTATAAGAAATATTTAATCAACAAATAAATTAAAAAATTAACAAAAAATAAAAATAAGCCTAAAGAATCATGGTTAAAGAGAGAAAAAAGGTCCTTTTGGCTCTCCTTGTTTTGAACAAACTCATCTTCTCTTAGTATCATAGTAAGATAAGATAATTAAATAGACGAGAGTTTACAAATAAGGTTTGTCTTCTCATTTGAAGGTATCAAGAAAGAAATACATGATATAATAAAAATTATATATTATAATTCCATAGAAAAAGAATAAGATACAAAAACTATCTTACATCGATTCCTTCTACATCAATGTCTTATAGTTTAATGTGCTCTTGTTCCTTTTTTTTAAGGATAGGAACAACAATAAGTGGTCAAGTGGGAGAGAAGAAAGAGAAAAATTAGGAAATAAATATGAGAAATTCGAAAGTTGTATTATAGAAAGGGGAAAAATTGCAATTATAAGAGGTAGAATGGGAAAGAAAAAGGGAAAGACACTTAATTGATGGTGTAAGAGAGAAATTTGAAAATTGAATTGGAGGTCACTAATTAATAAATGGAATTTTAAAATATAACAAAGCAAAAATGGGTGTATGGGGATTTCAAAATTGAAAATCAAACCAAGATTAGTATAAGTCAAAAAGAAACTTACCATATTTGAAACTTGTAACCAACAAAGAAAGCTAGAAATTAACAAAAAACAAAAATAACTCCAAAAATTGTGGTGGAAGAAAGCAGGGTCTTTCTCACTTCTCCTTGATTTAAGCACTATACTACTTCATTTAGTATAATAGTAAGATAAAATAAGATAATATGATATGTAGTTCATTTCTACCCGCCAATTAAAGTGATTTAAAAATAACGACTAATTTAATACTAACACTAAATACTTGCACCTCGTATATAGGTAGTGTTTGGAAATGTTTTTTTACACCAATATATTACCTAATAGGGGTTTCTAAATGAGCTAGTTTATCAAACTTTTTCAAAAAAGTTGGCTGTAGTTTTTTAGTTCATTTTGTAACTTTTAAAAAAACTAATGGATATAGTTTTCTGAAAAGTTATGAATATTAGTCATAATTTTTCTAATAATATCTTTAGAAATTGATTTTAATTACAACATGACGACAGATGGTGAGCGATGGCAACGGTGGTTGGTCGATCGACTAGGCAATAGATGTGATGATGGTAGTGGCGGACAATGATGATTGACGACGACAGCAGTGGTGGTCAGCATTGGTGGATGGCCACAGTGGTAGTAGCTAGCGTGGTGGCCAATAGCAGCAGACCACAGCAAGTGGACGACGATGGTGTTGGTGGTCGACGGCAAAAACGTGGTAGTGGTGATGGCCACTGGTGATAGCAAACGATGACAAGTGGACGGTGGTAGTGGTGTGGTCGACGACGACGGTAGTAGTGGCTAACGATAATGAGTAGGCGATAGTTGACGACAATAACGAAGGTAATATAGTCCTTTGATTAACTCATACATGTTTATTAAACTTACAAACTCAATAATTTTTTCTTTATTTTCATAAAAAATATAAAAAAAAAATAATGTAATAAAAAATAACTTTTCTCAGTAAACTACTTGAAAAAAACATTTCTAAATACAAACATAAAAAAGGTCGGTGACAAACAACAAGTCAAATAGTTTGTATATATATACACACACACACTTCAAACGCTAAAGACAAGTACAGTCACTAGTTGCCCCACAAATGATTAAAAAAATAACAACCAATTTAGCATTTATACCAACCACTTGCGTCTATGTCATGCCTCGTATACATAAGTTGATGAAAGTGAAGAAACAAATAGTTTGTCTCTCTGATATTGACGCGAGAGGATGGGTTCTATTGTTTTTTTTTCTGCATACGAAGAATATATTATATTTATAAACTAAGTTTGGTATAATGTTACGTCTTGACCGCTGCATCACTACAGAATACATATGATTTTACCCCTTTTAAAATTTTAAATGACATCACGATAGATAGACGTCATATCTCCTGGTTATCACGATATGACATCAATTGATACGAAAAATAATAAATATACAAGAATAATACAAAATAATGTTAGAATAACTTTATACCATTCTGATTCAAGTTGGTATAAGGAATATTCAATTTGGTATTATTTAACTTGTTACAAGATGATATAAATTGGTACTACATTCAAATTGGTACTACATTTATACAATCTTGTTATATCGTCTTGTAACTTGTTACAAGATGATATAAATCGCTAAATGATAAGTTACAAGATGATATAAATCGCTAAATGATAAGAGATATATCATTTTGATACAAATGGTACTACATTTATACAATCTTGTTTCCTTTAGTTCATGCCATCGTGTATCGTTGAATAACCACTTCTCTTTCTAATCATATAATTTTAATAAGTAATGACCCATTGACCCATAAACTTTAGGAAAATGATTCATATACATGAAATCTTATAAGTAATCTTTCACATCCGACATGGCAACAGACTTGGTGCATCCAGTGAGTGCCTTCCTCCAATAGCTTTTCTCTCTTCTTCTGACAAGTACTTCATTACTTCGTTCATGTGATTATATCGACGGAATCACTTAACTCCTCGTACGTAAAAGTACATGAAGAATCTCGATAAGGTCATGACAAAGATGATAAATCCAAGGAAAGACACTTGACTCAAAAATACCAAATAAAGATAAAGAAAAGAATAAGGAAAAGGAGTCGCCACCTAATCTTTTAACGGAAAGACGAGGAAAACCGAAGTATACAAGAATGTAAGAAAACGATGTGAATGAATGCAAATGAATGTGTGTGTGTGCTCTTTGATGAGTAAGGATTCTTGTTATACGTGAGGAAGGTATTAGACACTCTTATACGTCTGAAAATCGATCTTTCTTAGCAAATTACTTGCTTGTGAGGTTAGTGCAATTACATGCTCGCCTAATCTAGAATGTATGCTTAATGTAATGCCAAAACCAATGCAACAAATACGATGAATAATTCGAGATGGGAAACTAGATAACTCAAGCGAAAGTGTGAAACGAAAACCACGGCATTCATAAAGGAAAGGAAATAACTATAGAATCAATGTTGGCATAAGAACGTCAATTAATGTATGCCCTTGGGTGATAAGAAAACACGCAGGAAAACCAAAACCATGTTAAAGGGAAACCACCGTAGAAAATATAAATCTTTAAATGTTTGTGAAAATTAACAAAGGAAAATAAACCAAATCAGGATCGATGTTGGCATTTGCATGTCGATTAATGTACGCCCTTGGGCGATGAGATATCAGAAATCAAATCACAATATAATAGAAAAGTCATGAAATATTGTGCAAGAAGCAAAACCACATCAAAGATGACAATATTTACTACAATCAAAACATTGATCAGAAGTTCGAATGAAATCCAAAGCAAGAAAACATAAAAGAAGTCTGCAACTGTCTGAACTTTGGGCCTCACACTGGTAATTCTTGTCGCTTAGATTTGTCAGACAGAATCACATGGAAAATCCTTTGATAGAATCCATGTCAATGATCTGTCAGAAGGATTTGTCGACACAATCCACCAGTAAATAATGTGTGACCCCTTGTCGATCAAGAAAGCAAACTTTGATTGAATTCGCTATAAAATGGAAATGAAAAGTTTGAAGTATGATCAAAAAAGCAAGAGCAGAGTAAAAGAGTCACAGTCATGCATTTAGATCATAAAATGGATCCTTGGATCTTTCCACCCGTCTACCTCGTCATGAATGAGTTCACCAACCACTGAGAAGTCCAGTGAGTTTCATTTCACAACGACACAGCGATAGGATTGAAAGAGAAAACTCAAAGAAGAATCAAGATGCAAAGCGGTTCCATGAAAAAACTAAATGCAGGCCTCCTTCTTGTCCACATCGTGAACTCCGACCATGCTTCGTCGTGATGCACGTCTTAGATTGCTACAGCGATTAGTGAGGAAGTAGATGTTATGGCGACGTAGATGATCTGGATCCAAGGGTCACACACCTCATCTAGAGCCACGAACACGTCGCAAATGCAAGTTATACAACAAAGTAAACAAATCCAATGATCGCCAAAGAAGAAGGAAAAAAAACCAAAAAATGAGTATAACAAACAAGATCGGAGCAAGAATGGCAAGCACGGACAAGATGCCCTCCCAGAGCTAGAATTTAGGCCACTGGAGTGAGTCACTTACCTGTTGAGCTCCGATGACTCGATTGGGATCCTTCAAAGCTGACCTAACATCGACGAAGCTGTAGATTGATTGACAGTGAATGGACTGGACTGCAACATGAACCTAGGCACAAAGGAGTAAGTTGGATGATCAAGAAGATCTGATGTGCTCTGGAACAAATGTGGTGATGTAGTGCATCGTGAATTTGCTAGCGACAGAGGACAGTCGGAGGAGCTAGTTGCTTGAGGAGGTCGTCAGTGTTGGAGTGGAGTGTTTGGAAATTGGAGTTTAGCTGGAGAAAATGGCGACCCCCTCTCTCGTGTGGTGCGAAGGAGTTTAAATAGGCAAGAACTTTGAATTCATGTCGTGGATGCGTAACAAACTTCGACGATCGGTGGTGATAGATATTGAGGGCTTCAATTGGTGAATTTGGTGCTTAAATGGGGGTATGATGGTCTTTGGAGGTCCCAGATCATGCCTTAAATCAATCCTGATCGTCGGCATTGAAGATTGGATGAGCTGGTGTGGGCAAATGACTCCTGCGTCCTTTGTATTGAAACAAGGCACTTCGCCAGTGTTCTCCGCTAGCTGAATCCACCTAGTGAGTACGACGATTAAAACCATCAGATCTATCTGCCACTACAATCCACCAGCAGTTCTTGTGTGACCCGTCAAAGAGCCAATTAGCCAGATTCTGGGTTTGTAGCCTGATCCTTTGGGACCACTAAGTGATTATGGATTATGGTGAATGAAGTTTAAGTGATCTTGGTAATTTTGGGATATTTGGTGGTATTTTAGGGTGTTTTGGGGGAAATTAAATGGGATATTTTAGGAAAAAAAAGAGTTCCACCGTTGACGTAGTTCAAATCTCTCATCTAAAATCTGCTCGCAATCACCTGTAAAAAAATCTAGAGTGTCTATAGAACCTCTCTATCAGCTACAATGACGAAAAGTAATGGAGGAAACTTTTGATTTTGGAGGGGAAATTTGGACTTTTAGCTCTACTTGTCTTCTTATTCCTTCTTTCTGTCCTTTTTTCGTTTTCCATTTTCTTCTTCTATTTCATCATCATCATCTTCTTTGTCGTTTGCTCTTCGAAGAGCAGTACCTTTTTTTGATACTATTGGAAACTCAAATGTGGTGATACTATTGGAAAATCGAAGGTGTGTCTGGTTTGTCAGCTTTTAAAGCTCCATGATAGTTGGAAAATCCAAGGTTGGTGTGCCATTAAAGCACCATTTAATATGTTGTTGGGGTGATCTTTAATTTGGGACTACTATTTGCTCCCAATGGTTTTTGTGTATATCATTGTATCTTCATTTTGCAACTTAGTATTTGCATGTAGGCTTGTTGTTACATTTTGTACAATATGACACTATCTTAGTATTTGTTATTCATTGATCTTCATTTTACAACTTATGAAATGAATATTAGGTTTGTTGTTAACCACATTCATGTATGATATCATTGTGTTTGGTTGGGGATACCATACAATATCATTAAGTATCATACACCATATAGGATACAATAGAAATCATCAATGATACTGTACATAGTAGGAAATGATACCATAAACGTATGTAAATGTTGCTACTTAGGAAGGAGACGTTCATGATACCCTATTTAACCAATTAATCAATAAATTTTGGTGTATGATACTATATCTACTTTACTGTCATATCATGGTACAATTGTCGGTGCAGTTATCAAGCAAACACTCGTTACGACATGTATTGTCTTTTTAGTTTCTTTTCTAAATTCCTAAATTGAATTTGAATTTGATGTTAGAGTCCTTTCTCAGATAAATCCCTACATTCATTTTTCTTCTTCTTTGTTGCTATCATCAAGTCATTGTGAGACAAAACCCATTCTCCTCTCCACAAAACCCTTTCTCTTCTTTTCAACTCTCTACATATCACAACCAATCAATGGAGGGGAACACTGTTGCTTGATACTCTACCAACGTAAAGGTTGGTTTCCTTTTGGTTATTGTTTTTGTTGTTCTGTTGTTATCTGGTGTCACTAAGATGCTTTTAGTATCATTATTTGTGGCAAGAAGAACAACTTTTTCTTATGTTTGCTTATTTTCTTCTTATTCTAGAAAACCCTCTTTGGATCTACAAGATGTTCATCTGGTTGTTGGCACAAACTAGCCCGTGTTATAAGAGAAAAGCACAAGTAGATATTTTCTAAGATCCCATTTGCTCATTTTGCAAGGATGGATCTGCCACCAATTACTAATCTTATGGAGGAGAAGTTGCTTTTTACCTTTGTTCCTAAGGTCTTGGGTTTTCAATTGGTTAGGACGGTAGTTGGATTTGATGAGCTTGATGTTGCAGTACTTCTTGGACTTAGGAATTGTGGCAAGGAAGTTGCAAAAGCAGAAGATGTTCCATCTTATATCTGGGACAAGTATTTCTTAGATAAGAGTATGAAAATACCTACTTGTGAAGCCATCATGGATATACGACTTTTGAGAAAACTGATGCAGAGTCCATGGGGGACTATGTCAAGTTTCATCTTTTTGGCATCTTTTTAATACCAAATCAATTGATGAATTTGGTGGAGCGCTTGTTTTTGTATATGGACAACCTAGAGCATATGACCAACTTCACTTGGGGAGGTCTAGTTCATCAGTATCTGTGTGTAGTTGACATGAGTCTAGATTGAAGGTGAATGATTTGAACCCTAGTTTGGCTTTGTTTGGTTACAATGATGGTTGCACGTCAATTTTCACAATATTCATCCTCATCTACCCACATTTAATATCATGCAATGTCAATGATTTTCACATAATGTCATCAATTTCATACATCTTCCCTCAACAATTATCGTTTGAGTATGTTTTGGTATTATTAGGTATCATCCGATATCAATTGATCTCATTTCAGGTCTTTGTGTGTCATTAGGTGTCATACGATCTCATTTCATACGATCTTTGTGACAATTTGCGTGATAGTTGTGATATCCAATGCTGTTACTTGACGTATTATGATGTAGTTACTATGACTTTGGCTAGCACTCTTTATGACAGGTCTTGTCCTTTTAGTTTCCTTTCTAAATATCTAGATTGGATTTGATTTTAAGATTCAGAGCCCTTTATGAATGAAAGCATTGAGCCTAACACTCCTTGGTTATTATAAATACAAGTGATACCATCTCATCCAGTCTTTCAATCTAAAGCATTTGCTAGTTTGCTCTCTTTCTTTTCCAAACAAGTGATACCAATGGAGAATTTGCCTCGACATCTAAGGTTGGAATCGTGTGAAGTTGCAGCATCATCTGAAGATGCATGCCGTGATGTGCCTGTTGTTAGCTCATTGTAAGTCACTTGATGAATTCCCATTGGAAAATACATTTGTTACTCTAACGTCATCTCCTCTTATAGGTCCAAAGATTATAAATTGATTGTAAAAGAGAGTGTTGTAAAGTAAAAGACATTCCTCACAAGCGACTCTACTTGGGTGCGATGGGTTGAGTACAAAGGACTGTCTGATCAGTAATGTTTCCTACATGGGAACCTTTCCTACTACCTCATCAAAGGCCTCATAAGCGGTCAAGTAATTTGTTGAAATTTTAATTAAAAAGTGAAGTTTTTAATGACAAGTTTACTTGAAGGGATCATGCTTCAATGGCCATTATGGAGATGGAATGAAGTGCTTGACTCGTGCTTTAGATGGTGGCCTAGAAGAGGCCGCTTACGTTGTTGAGCTTATTCGTTTTGGGGATATAATGTCACAATCTTTGTCTCAATCCATCAACTAAAAGAACATTCTCAATAGACAATTTTTTGGGATTACCGACATTTTCGATCCCGACAATTTTTCTTTTTGCATTATCTCCAAAGATGATAGTTCATCTTCTTTAGAGGTCGAAGTACATAAAAGTTTATGATCTCCAGTCATGTGTCTCGAATAGCTGCTATCAAGTATCCATTTTTGAGTACCACTTGCATCACAAGATGAAAGTAATGAATTTGGTACCGAAATCATCTTTTGGGTCCAGATCTGTTAGTTCTTGGAGCCCAGACATTTGTCTTTGGCATCCATCTATTCTATTTTTATTTCTTGACAATAAATACATATTTTTCATTAATTAAAATTCTTACAAAGCCATTCTCATAAGGAACATCTCTAAATTGAGAGAAACCTATTCTTATTTATTTAAAGATGGTCTTTGGTTAGAGAGTAGTTTGTCAAGATTATCCTTTTCTTCTGTAAACTTAGTTATCGTATTGAGTAAGTCATTGTTTTTAGATTTTAGAGAAACAAGGTCTTTTTTAAGTGTACATATTTTGTTTTTCATGATTTTTACATCAAATTTTAGCTTAGTATTTTCCACATCTAATACATTTAATTCACATATTGCCTTTTGACTTTCATTAACCAGTAATTCATTTTCCTTGGTTAAATCTTCCATAGTTTGGTTCATTTGTTTGTTTTTTGTTTTTAAGTATTTTTCATAGAATTCGTTGAATGCATCCAATTGTTCATCCATGGTAAATTCTTCAGTATTTAAAGATAAAACAAACTCATCATCTTGTGCTATAAAGCACATATAAGCCTTTTCTCCATCGTAAGACGATTCTTCATTAAAAGAAGAGTCGCTTTCATTCCAAGTAGTTTGAAGCGTCTTTTTCTTGAGTTACCTTTTGTCTCTTTTAAACGTTTTTAATTTTAACAAAGGACAATCTCTTTTCATATGTCTTGGCTTATTACATTTAAAATATAGAGGTGTTTCTTCTTTAGTTTTGTCTTGATTTCCCTTCTTATGGAATTTTCCTCTTTTAATTAATATTTTAAATTTTTTAATAAGAAGAGCAATGTCTTCATCTTCATCCTCATCCAAGTTTTTTGAATCAATTATAATTTTAAGAGTTACATTATTTTTAGGAGTGTTTTCATCGTTTTCTTTTTCTTTTATTTGGACTTCAAATGAAGTCAAATTTCTTATGAGGTTTTCAAGAGAGTAGTTTGAGAATTCTTTAGCCTTTTCAATGATTGTGGTCTTTTTCTCCCATTCTGGAATAAGGGACCTAAGAATTTTTCTAACCATGTCACTTTAAGAGAAACCTCTTCCAAGTGATTGTAAAGGTTGGTAATTTTGTTAAATCTAATGAACATATCTCCTATTGATTCATGTGGTTTCATTTTGAACAATTCATATTTACGTAAAAGCATATTAATTTTTATTTTTTTTACTTGATTAGTTCCTTCATGTGTTACTTCAAGTGTATGTCATGTTGATCGTCGTATGGGGGCTCCGGCGAGGTGGATTTTACTAGGAAACGAGGTATGTCTTTCTCGATGATTTTCCCTTCGGTTTCCCTGTCAATTTATAGTGGAGCCTCAACGTCTCCACCACCCTCTGCCCCCAATAACAGCTCCTTGATTTATGTCGGTCAATAACTCCGGTGAATCATTGCCACCATTAAACCACGATCATTTTCTTCTTTGACTATAACGGTCGGTGGTCTTCATGACCACCAGTCAACATCTCCCACTTGGTGATGAAGACCACATACATGTTCCATGCAAGGAGATGTAAATCTTTCACTTCCACTATTCGTGAAGTGTATAACTTCAATTTTCACTCCCACTATTCATGAGAATGTCTTTTACTTCCACTTTCATTATTCGTGAAGTGTATCATTTCAATTTGTCATTCTTACTATTCATGAGAATGTTCTTCATTTACATTATAATGGAAATGTTCCTTAATCCCATTAAGTCCACAAACTTAATGAATTTTTCTGCTGTTATTCCCTTTGTCATAGGATCAGCAATCATATCTGATGTGGGTATGTAACTGAGTTTTATTTCTCATTTTTCACAATATCACGAATATAGTGATAATGTATATTAATGTGTTGTCCTCTTGTTGTATTTGCACCACTATGTATAAGACTTATTGCCGCTTGGTTATCACAATACATTTCTATTGGATCATTTATCAAGTTGAGATTTAAATCATTTATAAATCTCCTGATCCAAACAGCGTGTAATGCAGCTGCACTACAGGTAACATATTCAGCTTCCTGTGTGTATTTCGCTACACATCCTTACTTTTTACTTCCCCAAGATACAACTGCACCTCCAAAGATGAATACA
>JAMKQA010017096.1:0-11827 GCA_024699735.1 Posidonia australis | reverse complement strand
CAAGCCCAAGTGGGTCCACCACAAGCACAGTTCTCAAGGCAGAACCGACCCACTGGCCACAGAAACACACCACAGGGGAGAAACCAAAGCACAGAACATAGAGGGAACCCACAACCAACAAACACAAATTGGATTTACCATTAATAAACCATATACAAATAATCATAAGAAATCCATGGTTTACATTAAAATGGAAAAATCCAAGCACAGATGTTACAATTTTACAGAAGAAAAGAGAGAAATTTAGGACTCTGAGTGCCTTGTGAGAGCCATATAAAGTAGGAATCCTAAGATTTCTTTAGTTGAAAGTCTATCAAAGTCTTGTGAGAAAACTTCTATCTAAAAGGGTTAAGCTAGTCTGAAGTTCCGTCTATGCCTCTGTTACCAAAAACCTCACGCCACGTAGTACGAGGGTGAAGGGAGTATCGTTTACAATCTACTTTTTGTTACATATCATTGCATTCCTTAGATAGGCCCATAGTATATACATACGAGAAATCACCCCGAGTTAGTATTTAGTTTCATTTATTTATGTTATTCATTTCTTTCTGATGTTGTTTACTACACCTGGACAGACCTAGATCCATTTTATTTGTTTTGAAGGAAAGGAATATATAACATAGCATGAGGATGTCGTTGGACAACATCCTGCCACCGATTTAGTGAACCGAGGACCCACATCCATAACTCCAACTACATCTTCTGTATGTACTTTGTCAGCCAGCAACACCAAATAGACAAGTGGCGATTACATCTATCGTCGATGTATGTGGAAGCGTCATCTTCAACATCAATACCCCAAAACCACATCCACACGACAGAAGAGCAAGCAACAGTAGAGGGGACAACGACGGTGGTGGAGGTAGCGACAAAGGAGGTAGAGGAGGTAAAGAAGGAGACAATGGTGGAGGAAGATGAGAAGGTAGCACTGAAGGAGGAGGCAACGATAGAGGAGGCAGGAGGAGAAGATGACGATGGAGGAGGCAATGATGAAGGAAGTAGAGGAGTTGACGACGGAGGAGGACTAGGATTAGGAGAAGGAGTAGGGGCAGAGGAGGATAGGGGAGGATGGTTGAGAAGGAAGGGAAGAAGAAAAGAGAAGAAGAAAAGAGAAGAGAGGAGACAACTATGAGGATGAAGGGGAAGGAGAAAAGAGAAGAGAGGGGACGACTGTGGGGAAGGAGGGGAAGGAAAAGGGGAAAGAGAGAGCTTTTTTTTATAAACCAGGGTGATATGGACAATGCATGTTTCTCATAAGTGCTTTTTTTATGTGTTGCTAATCGATGATTATTGATTATTCTAAAAGGCTATGAACAATGATTTTGTGAAAAAAGTTGACTTATGGGAATAATTGATTTTTTTATAAGCGTTACCAAATGCAACCTAACTTAAAAATCCACAATAAAATCATGACTTAAAAAATCTAGAGAAAAAAATGAGTTCAAAAAGGAAGAAAAAACTTTAAAAATATATTAAAGCTTAAAAAACAATAAGAGGTGGAGGTGCTTCCTTCTTTCAATTTGTCTTTCTTCTTGGAACTCGTAGAGGGATGTGAGGAAAATTAGTAAACTAAAAACATTTTTTTTTCATTGAATTCAAAGGGGAAGAAGGAAATTATATATTAGTTTCTTAATCTTTCTCTTTCTCTTTCTCTCTCTCATAGGTTGTAAACGAATTGGATATGGAACGGAAAAGCCTCCACCCTTACCCTTATCCTCACCCTTACCAATAAAATGTGAAATGCCAATGGGTAGGGTAATTACCCATCTTTGGCAAGATTCACCTTACCCATACCTTTATTCTTCTTAAGAAATTGGTAATAGGAGGGATAATAAGGTAAACAAGTAATAATTAAGTATAATGAAAATTCTATAAGAATTATACACAATCAACCGTAGATTAAAAAGGAGTAATACAAAATCTATTTGTAGTTCCTGAAGACATCCAAGTAGTACTAATAACAAAGTAACTTAAAAGTACGGTAGTCTTGAATAAAAATAGTTCAAAATTTAAACGACAACAAAAAATGACATCTAACTTAAAGTATATCAACATTTCGTATTTAAAAAAATAAAAGAACATTACTCCAAAAAATTTTGTCAGATTTTACACTATGTTTAGACATAATATTATTGTAGCTTCATTGGGGATGGAGGGGAAGGAGAAAAGTACTTCATAGGAAACCAATGAATGTCATTATCATTCACTAGAAATTCATCTCCATCTTCTAAATTTTATCTGCAAGAAGTAAAGAAATCGAGTAACAGGTAAACGGGTATAGAACAAACTTATTCTATTACCTTATCCTATAACAAATTGGGTAATAGGATAATGGGTAAATGGGTAAAAAGTCCTTATGCATATCCTTCCCCAACATGTAGGAACATAAGAGGTAATAAGTAATAACCTATTCATTTATAGTCCTACTCTCACATATCTTTTTCCTATTCAATAATAATTCTTAAAGAAGTGGGAGAGAAAAATTAACAACTAAATAGAAAGAAATAATTTTAAAATTATTAAAAAGAAAATATTAAAAAAAAAAACAAAAAGAACGTGATACATAATCAGGGTAGGACTGTAAGTAGGCCGTGTGTATCCTTTTACCTACTTCAACCAGAGCCATTTGAAATGGATAAGTGTAGATATATTTTTTAGTCATGACCTGTTAACTTGTGGCTCAACCTGTTCTACCTGTGGATAGTGGTAGGTATTTACCCTATCGATTACTTTGCGAGGTATCTTACTGCAAGGTAAGATACCTAATCCATTTACAGCCTTACTGCAAGATATCTTATTCTTCTCTTGTTCACCATGTTTTCACTTAGGAAATTAGTATAGATAATATAGATAAATATCCAAATTGAGCAAATGATGATTATTTAGAGTATCCAGAGACGTGGATATAGTCTAAAAAATATTTCACCTTGAACTAAATGCGGAAGATGAAGTACAGGAACAACGATAAGAAGAAAACTGCATTCTCTTTTACATTTTATTAATAATGATTGTCATCCCCTCCTCTCTTGATGGGCAAAAATTTCTCCACGAAAAAATGTAATGAGAATTCAAGCAGTAAGTTAAACGTTCGATTATTTAAAGAAAGGAAGTATTGTGCTGATTGTCTTCCAGTTTTCCGTCTGAATTCATGTTTCTCTAGAACAAAATGACAATCTTATTTTTAACATGTTTTACGGGAAAGGAGAGTTCCAAACACTTAATATAGATATATTAAATTAGATAATTGGTTTAAGGCTTTAGGGGCTTGAGATAGATGGGGACTCCATGCTTAGGTTTTAAGGTGAGAACATTGACAGGAGCATGCCGATAATGCTCGGAGATGGTGAAACTGAACTCGAGGAGCAGCATGGCAAGGACGATCTTTGTCTCCATCATTGCAAATCCCTGTCCGACGCAATTGCGAGGTCCAGATGCAAAAGGTAGGAAGTTTCTCAGCTGTGCAAATGACTTCGTGGCCCATCTCTCCGGGTTGAACTCATGGGCATCGTCCCCCCATAGTTTTTTGCTATGGTGGATGGCTAGCACTGGGATCCAAATGGAGAGGCCTTTTGGGATGTGAAGGTCGCCTAACTTGGTGTCCTCAAATACCATCCTTGGTAGGATAGCTACAGGAGGGTAAAGCCTCAAAGTCTCATTGATGATCATATGCAACTGCCGATGAAACAAGAGAAAAGAAACCATTTTTATGAGAATCATTAGTCCAGTCAGCAGATTACAGCACCATTGTTGTGTTCATATCTGACAGAAACAAGAACGTCACTTACCAGAGTAAGTTTGGAGATATGGTCTGCATTAAGAGAGTCGGTTGATGCGCCGCACACGTTGAACACCTCGGCACGAGCCTTCTCCTGCCATGACGGATTTGTTGCGAGAAGCATCACAGCCCAAGTGAGCAGCAGTGCTGTGCTTTCGTGGCCCGCAAAGTATGTAGTTTTGCATTCATCCATAATAAGCTGCAGGGTGATGTTAAACTCCTCTCGCTTCTTCTGTGATTCAGATAAAAGTGTGCCAAGGAGATCATTCCCATAGGATGATCTCAGTCCCCTCTCAACAAAATCTTTTCTGGTTTGGATTATCTTTACCAGTACCATCTCTATGTCTGTTTTCTGTCTCTTTATCTCCCTTCTGAATTTGCTTGGGAAGAACCTGAAAAAAGAGAAAAGGAATTATGCATAGGGATGATACTCGTGTGCTCGACATGAAATTATACCTTTAGATGTAGTTTTCATATATATGACGCACTTTAATATTCTGTAATAATGCAATTCATGAATCTCAATCTACATTATCTAGATCAAATATAAATTAAAATCGATATCATTTAAGAACTCTTAACCTATACATTTATTTGTTTACAAATTCAATAGTTGTAAAGCAAGAATCACTAAATTTTTAAGATATAAGTTTAAAAACTAAAATGTAATTCATAAATCTTAATCTACATCATCTATATTAGGTTCACATTAAAATTTATCTCATTTAGAAACTCATAACATATATATTTATTGATATACAAATTTAATACTTCTCTATGAGCTCTAAAAAGTTACAATAAATACATGCTATATTCGTTACTTAAGAATTTTGAAATCATTTGATTTTTAATATACAAATATTTTAAATAGTTTCAATCATATCTAATAGTTTAGATTTTTAATCTAATGGTTTTAGATGTGTGTGTGTGTATATGCGCATGTGTATCAAATACATGTTAAAATCCATGTCATTTAGAAACTTCTAACATACATATCTATTTATATACAAATTCAATGGCTTTAAAGTAAAAATTACTAGATATCTAAGTTATAAGTTTCATAATTAAAATTTATTCCATACGTCTTAATCTATGTCATTTAGATTAGGTACATATCAAAATTCATTTCATTTAGAAATTCATTATATATAAATCTATTCATATACAAATTCATTGGTTCTCTATAAGCTATAACAAGCTATAATAAGTACATGCTAAATTCAGTACTTATAAATATCAAAATCACATGACTTTTAATATATAAGCATTTTAAATAGTTTTGATCATATCTAGCGATTTAGATTTTTAATCTAATGGTTAGATATTAAGATATAAAAAGTTGTCCTTAAAAACTTTAAATGATGACTATCCTTATTTGAAGCTTATCGTATATATATGTCGGAACACATACATCTTTTCCTCATTTGAATATTTTAAGGACAACTCCAAAACTATGTGTTAAGAGTTCAAATTCAAAATCTATTCCATAAATCTTGATACACTTTATTTAAATTAGATATAAACAAAAATTCAAGTCATTTGGAAACTTTTAATTTATTTTTCATATAAATGACAAATTCAACGATTTTAAAGTAAGAATTACTAGATCTCTAAGTTATAAATTTCAAAATAAAAATATAATCTATGGATTTCAATCTACATTATCTAAATTAGGAACACATTAAAAATCTATGTCATTTAGATCACATGGAAATGAAGGAAATGTTCCTCTAACAACATCATCCAATGGGGCTAACATGACTGAGGGAAAAATTTTAGCTGTGGTCAAGAGTACAATGTGGTGTGGTGTGGTCGGTCGAGAGACTACTTAAAGCATTTCTAGTAATGGTGACTCATTTTCTTTCGTGAAAAAGTATAAAAAGACTACCTTGCCTTTTGATATATTTAACATTCTATAACATAAATTAATTTCATAATTTTAGGATTTTTTTTGCTAAAGGAGGAAATTTTTATTAATGATTATTAAAGTGATTGATAATAAGTTGCAATAAAAATTTCAATTAATGCATTTAAAATTTTGAATACAATTTAAAAAATAAATTACTATTTAAGTCAAGGTGAAATTTCACATATAATTAACAAAAAGATTATTTTTCTTTTAATTTATTTTTGTGTACGTATTCATCATAGTTACTCTTATATCAAATTGAGAAAGCATTTTCGTATGTAAATAAAGATTGAAGAATATATATTAAGAAAGACTATAACAATAAATATTATTCTTCTTAGTGAAAAAAGTTGTTTTACAGTGAACATGTTTTTTTATTTTAAAATGTAACAAAGCTAAACATATCTTATTTTAGCCCACCTCAATGTCTACAGCATAATTTTTATCAACAAATTATAGGGTTTTCTATACCCAACATGAGCATTTATTAAAAAAAGTTAAATTTATTCAAATTTAACAAAACATGGGATTTTTAAATGAAGAGCTTGCAACAATCAGATTGTTATAAATTTATACACATATCTATAGTGCTCTATTTAAATTGATAAGGTTAAAATTTTAAAAAAATAAACTAATATAAAGACCACCTATAATCACCATGGCCTTTATGTGAATTTTTTTTGTTAAGGAATTTTTATTGTTTATTGTCAAGCTTTTGACACATCTAACTATTTTTTTTCCAATACAAAATATGATTTCAATTATATTGTTGTTTATATTTTGTTATATAGTTATTTATGTTAGTTTTGTATCGTAAGAAAAAAAAATTATACTAGGGAAGTTTTATTTAATTTAAATTTTTTGAATCTATATTCTTCTTTTTCTAATATTTTCCTTCAATCCCAACATGCACCAATTGGGGTTTTCACATGTATAAACAAAATGCTTCTCTAGAATCACTTTGTTCTTGCCTTGTCACCTAGATGGCTCCTTGCACTTCTGCTTAGTCCTTGATCCCTCTTATTGAAGGTTTCCTCCTTCCTCAACGTGAATGTGAAGAATTTTCAATGTACATAATACTATTCTAGTTTATATAGATATTCTATATAACACTTTAGATTATTTGTTTTTAATATTCAATTATGTTGAAAAAAAAAATCAACAATCAACATAGTTTAAGACCCTTGATTAACATAGATATAATGATTTACTTTAGACTGACTTTGATTTCTTTAGCGAACTATGTGCTTGAAAGCTTTTGAAGTAAGTCCTATTATTTCAAAAGCTTTACAAAAGGGTAAAAACTAAAAAGGGCATTTGAATATGATTTCTTTCACAAAACATGTAATACAACATTGGAAGAAAAAAAAAAATGCTTAAAACATTTATATATGTACTCAAGGTCTTTACTCGAAAATTATATATCTTCTATTAATTGATATCAAATAGAGGACCACAATTTCTAATTGGAAGACAAAAAAGTATTCACAAAGTACTTTGGAAATAATAATGTGCTATGGAACTTTAAAAAAAAAAAACATAAGAAATATAGCACATTAAATTGCTATAATTTTTAATATGAAGATAAATATGTAATACAAAATGATAAAGAGAGAAAAAGAGTTTGAATTGTCGAAGACGCCCTATACTTTCGCTCAGTACATTAATATATAACTGACGAATCACATATAAATGGTAAACTCGAAATAGCAATATATATGTAATAATAATCAAATTTTCTTATAAATGAAATGAAATATAAAATATCTTTTTCCAATAACAATATCAAGAGTCATAATTAGACATAAATAATAATTGCTAAAAAAATAAAAGGCATGTATAGCAACAAAGCATTTAGATAATCCTCATTCCGGAGGGAGATGGTAATTATCCTCATCCTCATGCATGTGAGAATCCCTTTATTAACATAAAAAATAAAATTGCTAACTAAAGTCATAAGAAAAAAGATTCCTAGCTAATCCTTGAGAGAATAATCATTGCCTTCGTACATTATAAAAAAATATAGCAAAAGTGAAAACTAGGGTATGGCTTTGGAGACGCCATACCAAATCACATCCATCGAAACTCAACCAAGGCTGAAGACCTTGAATTAGGAGAGGTTATAAACTATACATAATAAGTAATTTTATCATCAAATGAAATATTAACGTCAATATCTGAAAAATTAAAACTCACCGGCTTCCGGGAAACCACAAGTATCTGCTAGATTGTGCAGTAAGTTGTTGTAATTTATTCAGCAGCTGGAAGATCCTCTTGCCTTCGTCATAGTTGCTACCAAATCCAGCATGTGACACAATGTCCCCGGTTAGCGCTGTCATGTACTCGCCGATCTCAACCTCATTATTGTCCGAGGAATCAACAAGGTTGTGCAAGGATCGAAGCATTCTTTTAGTGCATTCTACCATATGTCCAAAGTGACCCTGGTTTCACGTTAACTAAGTAAGACAGTTTGATAGGTACATTGGCCACATCTTATGAATGCAAACAGAGACTTTGATGTATAAAAGAAAAAAGCTGCTGTAGATTGCAACGTATGCTGTCGGGTAGATCGTGTAAGAAATTATGTAAGAATATGTTGAAGTCGTATGTAAACCATTTTCCAGCAAATAATTACCTTGAGCCTCTCTCCCATGAATGCAGGTGCAACAACATGACGCTGGTGCTGCCAGCTTTCACCGTTAGCCATGAGCAAGCCACGGCCAATGAGTTGATCTGATCCTTGGAGTTGAAGCCATGACCTGCCGGAGGCGTTGACATGTCTAGAGGAGAGGAACTCCTTGATCATCTCGGTGTCTGCCAAGCACAACCTCGGTTCGCTGCCATACCAAAACACAAATCTTTCTCCTGCATGGCATACACAGTACAGTTAAAAAAGAACACATCTATTATCTATAGTGCATAAAAAATTCCAGCTGCAGGGTGGTAGAGAAGCAGAAGAAGAAATCCAAGAAACTAGAAACTGTTGTTTATATTCGATCTATTAGCACGCACCATATAACTTGGACCATAGTAGGTAATGTGGAAGGAGACGGCCGACTATGTCGTGATCGATGAATGACATGTCCGCGCCGGCGTTCTTCGACACCATTGAGGCCACATCGAGGAGATTGCCGACAAGGAAACGAGGCTGCGGGCCATGAACTCCCTGCTTAGACATTGACATCATGATCCGCCTCGGGATCAAGTAATAGTAAGAGAAGGAGTTCCATGTAGCTCTGAGGATGAGAAAGGAAATGAAAATTGCAGCAACAACAAATATGAAATTCATGGATGCAGGAGAGTGCTGGTGCGCGCAAGAGAGCGAAGTATATGGTAAGGATAAACTTGAAGGAGTACGCTTCTACAACAACAAAGTGAATTGGTTACCAGTTTCAAAAAGAAAAAAACAACAACAAAGTGAATTGGATTTCTTTCCATTGTTGCGTCCATGCATGGCATGCATCTATACTAAACGAGGAAACAAGATATGAAGGGCATGAACTATATCTAGAAAGATTTTCAATGCGATGAAATAAATAACACCCTACACTTGTCAGGTTGCCTTTGATTACGTACAGCCATATAAAGGCAAAAAAACGCTTGAAGTTTTGTTTTTATGCCATTATATCGCATGTTGTGGATTTTTTGGATACTCTTTGATTCTTTCCAATTTTGAACTTTTTTTTTAATTGGAGAGGGAGAGCGAAACGGCTTAAATTTTTGGTCTGACAGATGGATTATTTTAGTTATTCTTGGTTGGAGTATATATGGTTCATTTAGAACAGGTTGATCAAATTGAACCATTTTTTATGGTTTGGTTTGGTTTGGATCGGTTCTCAAATTTTAGAAACTGCTGTTCAATTCTTGGTTTTACAATTTAGCTTTTTCATATTTGTCCAACAAAATTTTAAATTTTATTGTACATGCATGGTTTGATTCAATTCTAATATAATCAGAACCGATAGGTACGGTTTGGTTCATAGTTTTTATCAGAATAGAATTGAACTGAACCGTGTACGTTCTTAATTCTTGGATTCTATAATTCAATCCATTTTTCAGTTTTTCATAGAATTAGGGAAGACCTTAATCCCTTCTTGAGGCTATAAATAAATGCAATACTCTTTGTACTGGAACACTTTTCGGTCTTGAGCGTTTGCTCTATTCTTCCTTTCATACTGTCTAGGTTTTCCTCTCTTTCTTTTACTCTAAACTATTCAAGGTTTCCTCCTCAATGTTCGTTTCTCTAGTGCAATAATTTGTTATCTTGTTGAAGTGTTTAATTAGTTTAGTCATGCTGAATATCTGATCTTCTTACTTTCTAGTTCTTCAGGAATGAGATGTTTGAAGCATATATACATACTCATCTTAGTTACTGGATTCAATATATATTCTTGTTATCTTCTCGTAGCTAATGATAAATTGAAATTTTGTTCTTATATGTCATTTGAGCTTGTATATCATGTATGATAATTGCCCAAAATATGCATGCATGCATGCATTAATACGTTTTTAAGAAATATCGGCTAAGACTTTTTCTTATTTTAAATTGATAGCAAAGCTTTGATTGATTAGGGCCCGCCTGACTAATGGAGGCGGTGAAGAAGGACAAGGTGGTGTTTGTGATAGGTTCCACAGGCACAGGGAAGACGAAGTTGGCAACCGAAATTGGTAAGCATTTCCCAGCAGAGATCATCAACTCTGACAAGATTCAAGTGTACAAAGGCCTCCCCATCGTCACCAACAAGGTCAGTGACGATGAGGCGCAAGGTGTCACTCACCACCTCATCGGTGTCATCGAACCGGAACTTGACTTCACCGCTGAAGACTTCCGTCGCATGACAATGCTCCACATAGAATCCATCATCGCCCGTGGCAACATCCCCGTCATCGCCGGTGGCTCCAACTCCTTTATCGAGGAGCTTGTTGAAGGCGGTGATGGCAAGTTCAAGTCCAAGTACAGCTGCTGCTTCCTTTGGGTCGATGTCTCTCTGATCGTGCTCTTTCCTCACCTTGCGAAGCGCATTGACAAGTACATGATATGCATAAGTAAAATGCGTTCAACCTTAATTACTGGACTATCCTTACACCACTCGTACTAAAATTCGTTGTGTCAAACAGGATGATCGAGGCCGGTCTGGTGGAGGAGGTGAGGGGGACGTTTCATCCCGAGATCGACGACTACACTCGAGGAATACGGCGTGCCATCGGTGTCCCAGAGCTCCATGGGTACTTCAGGGAGGCAGCGGCCCCACCGGTCGCCGGCAACAAGGATACACAAGAGATGCTGGAGAAGGCGATCGATTTGATGAAGGTGAACACATGCAAGCTGGCAGAATGCCAGGTTCGGAAGATCTACAGGCTTCAGACGATTCCCGGGTGGAATGTACACCGGCTCGACGCAACAGAAGTTGTCGAAAAGGACCGGGAGGAGCCATCGGGTGAGAACGCCTGGGAGGAGATTGTCCGGCGACCGGGACTGGAGAGGGTGAGACAATTCTTGGAGCAGGAGGAGAACAACGGCATCTTTAGTAGCAGTACTGCTGCTCGTAGTGTTACTAGTGGTGGCAATGGCGGCACCGATTGTCCGAACACCATGGGTGTTGATAATTAACACCAATTGATTGATAAGAATAAGAATAAACAGATAAAAAAATTTATGCTCCTCAAAGGGGAATTGAGTTGATTGGAGTCCCATTTTCATTTTCATTCGGCAACGAAGTAGGGGGTTTTGTTTTCATCTAAACGGGCCTACTCACAGAGGTCTGTTTTTTATTCTGTTTTCTGTTTTTTTAATCTGTTGTTCTTTTCTTCTTTTTTTTTTTAATTCTGTTGTTCAGTTGACAAAAAAACCCCTCCTATGGATATTAAGTACAGGGTGTAAAATGAAAGCAGCAGAATATGAAGGTGAAGTCATTTGTTTCCCAATCTCTTATCAATGGTATCTAATATTTGTTGGGGCTTTTGTTGAAAGTTCTCCATTATTATTGGTAATCGAGTAACGGTAGGACAAAGAAGGTTACCACCAACTGGCTTCTAACATTACATCAATATAATGTGCAGGACACGGTGTCCAAAACAAATGTCGACGTTTATATGTAAGCAAATAACTGATTGCTACAAATGAGGATGCTTTTTTTTTTTTT
>JAMKQA010017094.1:0-12643 GCA_024699735.1 Posidonia australis | reverse complement strand
GTTTTCGCAGACCTATCCTTATTGTTTTGCATGATTTTTTCATGTTTATGGTTTTCCTCGTCTTCCATAATAGACTAGGTGGCGACTCCTGCATTTTTGCATTTTGTTTTGTTTTTCGACGTGATTTTGTCGACCGTTTCGCATCTTTTTGCAATCTCCTCGCCGGCATGGTTACACATTCTCTTCAAAAACTATATGCATGCTTTTCAACCCTTTATGCATACTTGATGTGACAACATTTGCCAAATCAAGTTCACAATAGTACCGAAGTGCCACATCAAACACAAAGTCATTGTTTCAATCTGTATAAAAGCCATATTTCAATTCATGTCTTTTCAAAATACTCTTTTTATTTTCTTTGAAATTCCATGCATCTTTGCAATCATTTTTATGCATTTCAAAAGCAAATCCTCGACTAGATTCCAACCAAAAACACAAACAGCACATAGCTCAATCATATACAATCCATGGCTTGAAACTAGCTCAAACTACAAGTCTAAATGAAGTTAGAACCTGGCTAAAACCACAACATCGAATACCAGTTTTAGCTCAAAACCAAGCACATATAGTTTGTCAAAATCCATCGTCACCCTAGTCATAGGCGACCGACCTGGCCACAAGTAGTATGTAACATCTAGGCCCAATTATCCAATTAATGTAAATTATGAGATTAATTGTAATATTTGAATGTAGTTTACTAATGGATAGTATGATATATTGTGGTTGTTGTGTGTGTGTCTCTCTGTGTGGTTGGATTGGTGGTTTCCCTGGTTATGTGGTTTTGGTGTTCTGCCTGTGTGTGTGGGACCCAAGCTAGACTCCGATCAACCCAAGCATAGTGCCACTCATGCATCTCCTTCTTCCTCTCCTTTCCTTCTTCCCTGTCGACTTGTGCCACCATAGCCTACTCGTGCACGACTTGTCCTCTCTGTCGCCTGTGTGATGGGGCGGTGATCGATGAGATTCACGGAAGCAACTAGGGTGGAGGAGTTTAAGAAGGACTGGAGGAGATGACATCGAGGGCACGAGCTGAGCCAGAGCAAGCCAAATCAGAGATAGAGAGTGCAGCCAGAGGTAGTGCGCCAAGGGTCAGGCGTGCACCGTGAGGAGGCGCGAGGAAGCTCTTCGGAGTACGGGTAGGTCGTTGGAAAACCTAAAGAGGTACACGACCCCTTCCCCATCTTTTGGTAAATATAGTATTATGAGTTAAATGGGTCAAAATCATGGAAAATGCATGTTAAATCATGGAAAATTGTAGAAATGATGGAATTGTGATGAATAGTATGAATGTGTAGAGATCCTGTGATTAGGATGAATTTTATGGACTTTTATGAATTATATGCCATGAAATCTATTTTGCACTCTTGTTGGTTTTGATTTTATTCCGAGAGCTATGATGAATGGATTTGAATGATTTTTGTCCCAAATGGTAGGAAACTTAGAGCCCTACATTTGGGAAATTTTGTGTGATTTATGGTTGGTCGGAAATGGGTCCACTGAAGGTCCCAATTCCAGCGAACAAATGGCTAGGGCTTAGGAGATGTTTTCTGAAAACGGGCATTTCAGTATGCTGAATTGGATTCGGTATACCGTTTGCTATCAGTATTCGACCAGAAGCCCGAATTCGATAGACTGAAAATATCCAGTCTTTTGTTTCAGGGATTTTGGTCGACTGGAGGTATTTGGGTGGACCAAAGTAGAGATTTTCGAACGACCGAATCTCAGTTTCGGTCGGCCGTTTTAGGTGTTTGATGCCTAGTTCGGTATACCGATCTGGTTTGGTTTGCCGAACTAGACCCCTGGCCAATAGGAATAAATGTATATATAAAATGAAAACAGATGATTTTAAATGGTTAATGGGCATGTATTAATGAGGTTTTCTCCATGTGGATGACATGGAGGAGTATGGAATTCAAATAAATAAAATTGAATATGGTTTTGGGTTTGAGGCTCCAAAAATGAAACGAAATTGACACATGTTTGGTTTGTTTGGGCATGAGACTCAATAATGAATATGAATACATGGTTTTATATAATTTTAAGCTTAGGACCCAAATGAAGGGTTAGAGTTACATGGAAGTGACTTCTTGCAATGGAAAGAGAATGAGTAATAGTTTTGAAACAAAAATCCAAGAGTTTTGAAAGAAAATGATAATGTGATCTAAAGCCACGAGAGATTAGTATCGGCAATGTGGTAGGAGTATGAGACTCCAATAAAACCAATTGTCAAATATGACCACAGTTGACAGTGTGAAACCACGAGGGGTTGGTGTCGACAAATTAGTATGGAACCAATTGTCAGATACGATTGTGGTTACCGAGTTTTTAGACGGTGTAGGCTGAGCCTGGGTGTATGAACTTAGGTGTTCGGGTCACTGCTGCGACATTAGGAAAAGACGTATTCCCGTGCATATGAAATGAAATTGAGGCTTATGGGCCAGGATGGTGTCCTCCCTCAAGGGGAATTTCACTATGACAATGCAGGGAGGTAGGGGAAATGGTGTCCTCACCTACTGCTTATGTGTTCGGTTATCTCTGATCAAAATAACACCAATAAGAAAAGTGAATAAATAAATTTGTGGTTTAAGCTAGAACTTGACTTGTTTTGGCTTAAGATTTTAGCCAAATTCTAGTAATAAATAAGGATTGTGATTTGAACCAATTGCCAGCCAATGTATATAGTTTTGTTTTGAGCCTTGCGAGGCATTGTGTTTTAGGCTAGATCTAGTCGAGAATGTGGGTTTCTCGGAATGCATAAAAGATTTAAAGATGCATAAATTGAGAAAAATATGTGATTTTGAAAGGACATGGTTTTGGACAGAGATTCCAAATGTTTTAAAAAGAAATGATGTTTTGGAATGGAATTTTGAAAACCACATTTTGTCATAGTCTAAACATGTATTTTCTCGCTGTTTTGTGTGTGGGTCGCATACTAGGTGACTTGGATGTCACTCATGCGTATTTTGTTTGGTTTTCTGGTGTAGGTGGAGGTGTAGTCCAGTTCCGGTGCTTGAGTGGGAGCCACTAGTTGCACATTTTTCTTGGAGGGTGAGCCTTAGGTAATTACAGTTATTTGTTTTATACCATAATCATTGTAGTTGCTTGTGATACTATGATTTAAGTAGTGTATCTGGATTCAAGGCATTATACAGTTGGCAAGGCACAACCCCGACCCTACTGCATTGCCATGGTGAACCACCTTGTGTAGGGGTTTACTCACCACGTCCTCGTAGGCCTCATATAGTCATGACCCTTAGGTCACACAAACACGCATGGGACGTGTTCTCACGACGCCCCTTAGTGCCCAAACACTTAGGGACTCACGACCCTATGCCTTGCCAGCACCAGATAAAGAGGATGGGCCAATCTCTTTAACCTGGGTCCTACAATACCTCAAGAGCTACGATTTTTTTCACCTGTGTCCCTCGCCGACAACTACGCCATAGAGTACATATCGATTTCATGAATGCCTCATACCTCTATCGACTACGGCCCTACCATCATGCGGATCCGACCAAAAACCATGGAAAACTATTTTCAAAACATGCATTTCCTTTTTGAAATCATTTTCGAAAACATTTCCATTACAAGAATCCATCCATGAAAATTATTTTGAAGAACCATTTCTTGGGAATTTTTTAAAAATATTTTCAAAACACCTTTCTCAAACACCACAAAACATCATACCACATGCCACACGAAAAAAAGCAATGAAAACCACAAACTCTATGCTTAAATGGTACCACTAAACACCTATTTCAGTGAACTGTACCAAAAACTAATCAACTTCTATTTCTAGGGTCAAATGTTAACTTTAAAGGTTATTTTAAACATTCCCTAACCATTCTAATGTTTATTCTAAATATTATTATGCCACAACTATCTGCAAGCTTAATATGTTCTTAAACATACTAAAAGTTATTACAAACAAGTTCCTATGGGCTTAAGTGTAATTCATATAAACCTAGAGGTTGAAAAGTAATTTCCATAAAGTTCAGGGATTAGTCGGTAAATTCCCTTGAACTCAAGGAGTAGAAAGGTGATTAGGTTGAGGACATAAAACTAGAATGCTAATATCAAACTAATGACCATTTAAACCACTTAGGGGAAAATCAGGTATTTCTAGGTTATATAGTCCTTTTATTCCAACTGCAGTACCAGTAGGATCTTACTAACATGTTTCAGGTATTCCCTAGAGTCATCTTAATGATTATCCTAATGATTAGTGTTCCATCACTCCTCTGCTTCGGTCGATCGAAATACCTTCGGTCGATCGAATTACCTTCGGTCGATTGAAATCCCCTGAAATGGAAGACCAGACATTTTTAGTCTACCGATTCTAGTCTTTGGTCGAATACTGACAGGAAAACGGTATACCAAATCAAATTCGACATACTGAACTTCCCATTTTCAGTAGTCATCTCCTTTGTCGAATCCATTAGTAAGTGAGAATTGGGACCTCCAACAAACCCAACAAACACATCACAAAAATCATGAATAAAACATGGGTTGTAGACCTCCAAGTCTACTTAAAAACCCCCAAATCCATTCATAAATCCATTGAGCATGCATCTCGAAATAAAATCTTAAAGACATGGAGCTCATTTCATAACATTGTAGCATGCTTTGCATTCTCTACCAAAAACCACGAAAATTCGTTCAACTTAGCATGATATCTACTCATCCATGTCATTCAACACATTTTCACCATTCCTACTATTTTTCCATAATTTATCATGCATTTTTGCCACCATTCCTACTATTTTTCCATAATTTATCATGCATTTTTACCATTTTTATGTCCTTAAGCAATTTATTCAAAACAAAGGGAAAGGTGGAGGTCGCGTACCTTGCTCGGCCCTTCGGCAACCCTCTCGCACTCCGGTGAGCTCCCTCGCACCCTAGCGAAGCCTCTTCCACTGGTAGTTAGCGTGCATGAGCTCCTCTCCTTTGGCTACGCGCACCACTCCTTCTCTCCCTTTCTCTGTCTTGTCTCGTCTCCCCTCCACTTCCTCCTCCCCACAACACGGGTCGGAGGAGACAAGACAACACGGGTCTTCTGTGGTAGCATGGGCGATGGGAGAAAAGAAAAGTAAGAGGGAGAAGACAAGGCTCGTGAGGGAGAGAGGAAGGAAAGAAAGAAAAGGGAAAAGACGGGCACACAAATCGAGACAACTGTACATCCTCAGACCAAACCCTACATTGGTCCCACAACATAAATAGGTGTACAGAAAGTCAGCAAACCACCTTACATACAAAGAACAATAGATTATCCATTAAGAAACCATTCATACAATATCACCATTAATTACATGGTTTACAATTAAAAATGGATAATTAGGCCTTGGTGTCACAAGAACACACTTATAGATGTTATCCCAAGTTTTTCAAGCACACTTACAAGCACACATAACCTTTCTCACAGGCACTCTGTCTTACAAGAGAGGTAGCTCACAACTCTTAACTGTCGATGCACGACACCATTTGTGGCCATGTATTTTATAAAAGTTGGGTAGCAAGAACACGATAATCCATCATTTGTCATTGATAGATACGCCCATCATCACAATGGATTTGGGCATCTACTTTATTTTTCCTTTTGATAGTGAATTCTTCTCTTTAAGTCTTTTCTTTCTTTTCTTCGTTCTTTAAGTCCTCTTTAAGTATTTTCTTTCACATGCACCTTTTAGTGGAAACCTCCTTTATTCTTTGAGTCCCATTAGCTTTATTCTTTAAGTCCCATCAACTATCAGGTATCCAAGTTGTGTAACGCTTCATCATCAAAGGGGTAGTCCTTGATTCCATATCAAATATCTTCATTGACATAGGAATTAGAAAAATATGAAGATGATGAAGAGGATTGTTCAGATTTTACTGGAGTCATGATTTTATTAAGTTCTTCAAAAATCATAAGCTTCAATTGGTATTTTGAAACTTTAGGGTGACTTTTTTGTAATTTCTGGGTTAATTCCTGATTTAATTGGGTAAACCTTTGTGCTGAAAACATTAAAGGTTTAGCTGGTTTTACCATAATAGGGATTGTCTTCTTTTGTAAGATAGGGATGAAATTATATTTATCCCACTATTTGATGGAGATGCATTTATCTAGATAACATTCTGGAAAAGATTGGACAATTTTGTTCCATTCCCATCTCAAGATCCATGGGATTCCATATTTTCCAAATAACTGGTACAAATTTGAGTCCTTTTGAACAGACTCTTTAAGCTGTTCTGGGAGGATTGTTTTGATTGGGCCGAATTTTCTCCATAATGTTAGATAAAATCAATTTGGTTTTTGACTCAAATAAGCAAAATGGATGAACCAAGAGTGTTTTATTTGACTATTTTGAATAAGAACAACCTTCTCCCGGGCATCTCGATAGTCCCAATGGTTGTAATGCTTTGGACCTAAAGAATTTATGTCATAAAACTTTCAGAAATGATTTAGATTTTGTGTATGAATCCATTCCTCTAGGTATTATTTTCTCGATAGGAATTTTTGAGAATGCATATTCTTCTCTTGATCGGAGTCCTCTAAAATTATGCTGGACTTTATCACTTCCAGTGTCTAAAAGAATTTTCTTATAATATCGTGGGGTTTTTTCAACCATGGAAGGGATAAAATTAAACTATTCTGGCAAATATTTTATTATCAATTCTTCAAGACTTGAATCTAAATCTTTCATTTGAAGAATTATTATATGATCCACAAATTTCTCCACATATGGGCTCTTTTCTAGATGATCTATCATCATCTTACTTGTTTCATCTTTATAGGCATCCATCTTTAAGAATAGATTTTTTGAAAATTCTCTTTCTTTTGTTTAGTCATTAGTCCTTTTCCTTTCTGCATCTGCACTCTAGTATTAGGAGCCATGTCCCTGCAGAAATTTCTGAGATAACAAGTCAGGCAAATGATTATTTTCACCTTTAAGAAATTCTATATCGAAATCAAAAATTGATAAGATTGCTTGCCATCTGGCAAAAATCTGCTTGGATGCTAGGTTTTTAACATCTCTTTCGAGAACAAATTTTGCTGATTTGCAAACAACTCGAAAGAGAAATTTTTGATTTAATAAGTCCTCCTGGAACTTTGTTATTGCTAAAACAATAGCTAAAATTTCTTTCTTAATTGTGGAATAATTCTCTTGTGTTTTATTCCAAACTCCTGATGTAAATCTTACTAGTTGTTCTTTATCACTGATTTTTTGCTAGGTTTTTAGCATCTCTTTCGAGAACAAATTTTGCTGATTTGCAATCAACTCAAAAGAGAAATTTTTGATTTAATAAGTTCTCCTGGATCTTTGTTATTGTTAAAACAATAGCTAAAATTTCTTTCTTAATTGTGGAATAATTCTCTTGTGTTTTATTCCAAACTCTTGAGGTAAATCTTACTAGTTGTTCTTTATCACTGATTTTTTGTTTAGTATTCCCCCATAACATTTGTTAGAAGCGTCTGTTTTTAAAATTTTAAAGGCGTTTATATCGATAATATTTAGGCATGGGAGAAATTTGACCTTTTCCTTTATTTTCTTTATTGCTTCTATGTGATATCGAGTCCATTCAGAGGGATTCTTTTTTAGTCTATCTGTTAGGATTTTTTGATCAAAAGCGAGATTTTTATAAAAATCCGAGACATAATTAAAGCATCCTAAGAATCTTCGTAACTGTTTCTTGTTTTTTAATTCATCAAGAAATTTTTCTACGAAAGAGATGACTCTATTGATTGGAGATATTGTCCCTTGATCTATCTTGAATCCCAAAAATTGGATTGATGTTTGGAATAACTTAATCTTTTAGGAGGAAACAATTAATCCATTGTGTTTGACTATGGACAGGAATATCCTGAGATGCTTCCAATGTTCCTTAATATTGTGAGAAAATATCAACACATCATCAATATATAATGTGCTACATTATATATAAGGATTAAAAATTTGATTCATTATTTTTTGAAGTTCTCAGGTAATGCCTGCCCAGATCCGATTGTTGGCGTGGAGCGCCGACCCCTGTGCAGTACCATTGACATGCACCAGGGATAGTCCAGAGGATGCATATTATGTGGATCTTGCATCTGATGAGGATGAGGGAGCAGTTGTAGAGGCACAGATGGACGAGGTGCTCCAAAGCGTGGAAGCTCTATTTCAAGAGCAGCTCGCCGTGTTGGCAGAAGACACCATAGAGGAAGTGAGGTGCCAGAAAGGCAAAGCAGCGATGATTGAAGTAGCCTCTCCCTCGTTGCAGGAAACGCAGGACCACTCCACCATCATGGTTTTGAAGGAAGAAGAAGAAACAATTTGCTCTAGACTAGACGAGTTAATCACTCAACAGTCGGGAGGCGAGTCTAGATGGTACCAGCAGCTTAAGCCCCACCGTACGCAAGGTGGGGGTCAAAAACAAAAGGCAGTGTCACTCTAATCAGTTAGCAACAAGACAGCTGCCAATCGGTAGTACGCCTTGTAAATAGCAAAGAAAATCCTAAAAAAAATTAGAAAATCCAGAAAACCAAAAAAATTTAGAAAAACCAAAAAAATCTGCACTAAGTGAAGAAGCAGCATCAGAGAGTCAAGAAGCATTTGACTCGAGAGAAGGTACAGAACAGGGTGACACAGAGGTTGCTTGCTGCCAGTACCAGAATACGAGAGTCATTGTAACTCTCCTTCGGCGCCAAAAGGGCCAAACATCAGAGCAGATTTGCACCTTTGATATAGTGGATCCTACCTTTCAAAAGGAGATGTCCGAGCTCGTGGCCTATGAAAAGGAGGATGACAACGATGCACCTGGGAATGACGATGCGCTAGCAGAATTCCAGCACCATGATAATGACCCAGAAGGCCCGAATCTCCATATGGAGGAGGAGACTGAGCTGGTGAACATCAGGACCGCTGACAATGTCAAAGAATTGCGCATCAGTGTTAAGCTTACCCCACAGTTGAGGGCAAAATTCATCGCCTTCCTTAAGGAATACGTAGATGTCTTTGCCTGGACTTACGGCGATATGGTTGGTTTGGATATAGAGGTAGCAGTACATAATTTACCATTGAAGCCAAATGTCAAGCCCGTCAAGCAAAAGCTCAGAAGATGGCAACCCTAGTGGCTGCTCAAACTTAAGGAGGAAATTATGAAGCAACATAAGGTAGACTTCCTTAAAGTCGTCCTGTACCCAGAATAGTTTGCAAACGTCATCCCAATCCCAAAGAAGGATGGACGGGTTTGCATGTGCATTGACTATAGAGATCTCAACTGGGCGAGTCCTAAGGATGATTTCCCGCTACCTCACATTGATGTCCTTGTAGACAATACAGCCGGCCATAAAATGCTATCATTTATGGATGGATTCTCAGGCTACAATTAGATCAAGATGGCAGAAGAATATATGAAGAAGACATCATTCATCACCCCATGGGGAATCTTCTGCTACAAGGTGATGCCATTTGGGCTTAAGAATGCAGGGGCTACATATCAAAGAGCTATGACAGTGCTATTCCACGACCTCATGCATCAAGAGGTCGAAGTTTATGTTGATGATATGATAGCTAAATCCAAAGAGGTCGAGGATCATCTAGCCTGCCTGAGAAGCTGTTCGATCGTTTATGCAAGTACAAGCTCCGCTTGAACCCTAGTAAATGTGCTTTCGGGGTTTCATCTGGCAAGCTTCTTGGCCACATCATCAGCCAGAGGGGAATCGAGGTCGATCCAGATAAGGCCCGGGCCATAATTGACATGCCTTCCCCAGCTACGGAGAAAGAAGTCAGAGGCTTGCTGGGTCGCCTGCAATATATCAGCCGGTTCATAGCACAGCTTACACCAATCTGTGAGCCGATCTTCAAGCTCCTGAGGAAAAATGCACAGATCAGTTGAAACGAGGAATGCCAGGCAGCCTTTGACAAGATCAAGCGGTTGTTAGCTAGACCTCTAGTGTTGGTCCCACTAGAGCTAGGGCGGCCCCTACTCCTTTATCTATCCGTAACCCAACATTCCATGAGAGCAGTATTGGGCCAGCATGATGAACCTGGTCGCAAGGAGAGGGCGGTATATTATCTGAGTAAGAAGTTTAATGATTGCGAAGCCAAGTACACTACCATAGAGAAGGTCTACTTATCTCTAGTCTGGGTAGCTCAACGCCTAAGGCATTATATGATGGCATACCCAGTCCTGCTCCTTTGTCGCCATGACCCTATGAAGTATTTACTCTAGAAGGCGGTGCTTGTAGGACGGTGTGTCAAGTGGCAGGTGGTTTTGTCCCAATATGACATCACCTTCATCACACAAAAATCCATAAATGGACAAGCAATGGTAGACCATCTGTACCTATACCAGAGTACCAACCCTTGTGGACCCAATTTCCAGACGAAGATGTGTTGTACGACGAGGATAATGATGATGAATCGGAGATGGGCGAGGAAAAGGATCAATGGCACTTATACTTTGACGGTGCAATCAACAAAAGAGGAATGGGCATCGACGCCGTACTGGTAGCCTCCCAAGGCCAAATGACTCCCTACGCAAGGAAATTAAATATCATATGCACAAATAACAAAGCTGAATATGAGGCGTGCATATTGGGACTTCAGATGGGGTTGGAGCATGGTGTTCACAAGTTACTTATGCATGGAGATGCCATGCTGGTTATCGCACAGGTTAACGGCGACTGGAAGAGCAAGGATCAAAAGCTCATCCAATACTATGTCCATCTTATGAAGCTCGTGGTAGAATTCCAGGAGGTTCATTTTTCCTTTATGAATAGGGCCAAGAATGGCCATGCAGATGCCTTTTCAACCTTAGCATATTGGCTCTCGATACCAGAAGACCGTGCAGTGGATGTGTCAGTTACATGCATGGATCAGCCAACACACTGCATGAGCATAGAGGAAACAGACACACGGGAAGAGCTCCCGTGGTACCATGACATTAAGGTTCTTCTGGAAACCGGGAACCTCCCTTCTCAAGTGTCAGCAACAGAAGCAAGGACATTGAACCGCTTGGCATCCAGCTATGTACTCGGGGCCGGCCATTTGTACAGGAGATCCTATAATCAAATGCTCTTGAGATGCTTGGATAAGAAGGAGGCCAATGCTGTCATGTTACAAGTCCATGCTGGGAATGTGGGCCGCACATGAATGGAGTTTTGTTAGCCAAGATGATCATGTTGCAAGGCTATTTTTGGTCGACCATGGAGGCAGATTGCTGTCAGTTTGTGCGAAGGTGTCACGCCTGCCAGATCCATGGGAATCTAATCCACACTCCCCCACAGCAACTTCACAGCATGTCGGCACCATGGCCTTTCTCCACCTGAGGAATTGATGTTGTTGGTGCCATTCATCCGGTAGCATCTAATGGGCATCATTTCATTTTGGTGGCCATTGATTACTTTACAAAGTGGGTTGAAGTGGCATCATACAAGACTATCACTGCTGCAGTAACAGAGAAGTTCTTAAAGAATAACATCATATCCCGATATGGGGTCCCACACATAATAATATCAGATAATGGGAAGAACTTTATAGCCAAGAGGGTCGAAGATTATTTATAGCATTTCCACATTAAGCATCACCGATCTTCACCTTACCGCCCCCAGATGAATGGAGCGGTTGAGTCAGCCAACAATAACATTACCAAGATACTAAAGAAGATGGTAGAGACTCACAGGGATTGGCATGAAAAGCTTCCCTATGCATTATGGGCATATCGAACTTCTATACGGACATCCACAGGCCCCACTCCTTTTTCTTTAGTCTATGGCATGGAGGCTGTGCTACCGGTCGAGGTGGAATCCCTTCTTTGAGGATCTTGAAAGAAGCAGAACTTGAAGAGGCCGTATGGTTGGGTGATCGCTTCGCGTAGTTGAATTTGATAGATGAACATCGATTGCAGGCCCTACACCATGCCCAGTGTTATCAAAGGAGAATGGCAAGATCCTACTAGAAGAAAGTCTGTCCCAGGAGCTTTGCACCCGGAGACTTGGTCTTAATGGCCATCCATCTTCCTGACACTCGTGGCAAATTCAGATCTAATTGGCCTGGCCCTTATATCATCAAACTAGTGTTATCTGGGGGAGCGGTGATCCTCGAAGACATGGACCACATTGAGAAGTCAGAGCCGGTCAAATCATGTTACCTAAAGAAATACTACCAATGATGAAGAGCTGCATCCTTGCCTTGCAAAGCCTTCTAGCTGCCTTCACACATGTTTTATTCTTTCTATTCACACATTTTTGCTTCATCACTCATGTTTTCTTTTTCCTTTTCACACTCGTTACGCATGCATTGCATCAAAAAGCACATGCAAAAAAAAAAAACATGCATCCATGCATAAGTGCATCATCATCATATCCCGATGATGAAAATTGGAATAGCTAGCCTGTTTGAGAAAGGGGCTACACCTCTTCAGTTGATACGACCTAGACCTTCTAGCTAGCGAGGGAGCCATCACCCAACTAAGGTTAGACGAAATGTCCAAACTACCTAGGGACTTACTGTAACCATGCCGGTGAGGAGATTCCGCAAAAGGATGCGAAATCGGTCGGCAAAAATCACGTCGAAAAAAGCAAAATAAAATGCAAATGCAGGAGTCGCCACCTAGTCTATTATGGAAGACGAGGAAAACCATAAACATGAAAAATCATGCAAACAATAAAAGAAAG
>JAMKQA010017093.1:0-13267 GCA_024699735.1 Posidonia australis | reverse complement strand
TTGTCTCTCAACAAGAAATTTAAATTACTAACAAGAAAATTAAATTCCAGAAAATTATTAAATTTTATAATAACTTTCAAAATAATTTTCAAACAAAATTCCAGAAATTTATATAATTTCCAAAAATTAACAACTTGATAATTAATAAGGTTTTTAATTTCAGAAAACAAATAAAATTCCAATTTCCCAACCTAAATCATGCAAGTATTATTTCCTTTTATTAATCAAACATGCAAGATAATTTAAAATTTAAAGCATGTAAATATTATTATTATTATTATTATTTAACAACAATATTAATGTTAATAATTCCTAAATATTTCAACAAAATTTTTAATATCAATTAATCCACAAGAAACATCTAATATTCAATTAAATTCCTAATTATTTTAATTAATAGGCACTTAAAATGTTAATTAAAACAACCCCTTTTTTTTTAAACATGCAATTAATATTTAATCATCCACCCTTAAATTAATAATGTAACCTAACCTCCACCAATGTTGGTCACGCGCGGAGAAGAGGGTAGTGAGTGTGAGCGGGTGAGAGGGCACGGCGATCTGGGGCAAGGTTCTCGCGCGGGGAGCAGCGATGACGCACGGCTGCACAGTGGCAGGGCGCACGCGGGGAGGCGGCGGCGATGCGGACTGGGGCGCGCGATCTCGCGCTCGGAGGTAGCGGCGGCACGCGCGGGGAGCTCGCGGCGAGGGGGAGACAGCGCGTGATGTCGGCGGCATGTGCGGGGTTTTGGCGGCGCAGATCTGGATCAGGGCTCACGCTCACGGGGAGGGGAAGACCGCAGGGATGCAGCGACGGCACGTGCGGGGAGGTGGCGGCGCAGCTCTGGGGCAAGGCTCGAGCTCGCGGGGAGGGGAAAACCGCAGGGATGCAGCGGCGGCACGGCAAGCTCGGGCACTGTGGAGATGCAGCGGCGGCACGGCGAGCTCGGGCACGGTGGCTCTGATACCACTTGTAGGTAAAGCGACGACTGACCAGGGTGTTCCGACCTCGATCGTTTGGGGCTCCGGCGATGGTCAAGCAGGAGAAGATCACTGTAAGTATTTCTGTGTCTTTCTTTTCCTTTGTCTTCTCCTCTATTTATAGGGGACCTCGACCACCCCTCCGCCCCTCCTCCAACGGCTCCCCTTAGCCGTTTCATTATGGCCTGGTAACCGCCTAAGTTAATCTGGCCATGAATGGGTAAAAACGGTCGTCTGTTTCACCCTTCATTTGAAATGGTGTTCAATGACCATTACTCACAGAAGCAGAGGCAAGAGGCGAAGGTAGTTGATTGGCGAAGGTAGGAGGAAGGAAGCAGAGGCAGTTGATCAACAGAAGCAGAGGTAGGAGGCAAGAGGCAGCGACAGTTGATCAATAGGCTAAGGCAAGAGGCAGAGACAAGTTGAGGTAGGCGATTGATAGAGGCAGGTTGACTAACTTAGGTACGTAAGAGGTGTGTCGACGCAAAGTAGGTAATATGTCGATGTTGTTATAGGCAACGTTGAGGTAGGGGAGAATTGGATGTGGTGAGGAGAAGAGGTTAGTCGAAGTTGTTTCCCATTTTCTTTGTCTTAGTATTCGTTTGTTAGAATTTTTGAATAGCTTTTGAATATATAATTTCTCTTTATAAGTTACATTGGTCCAACTACTTTACTAAACACTACTAGTTTCTCAGAAGTATGTAGCTTTTGAAATAATAATTCTTTTACATTTCTAGAAAATTGAAGTATTACAACTTCTAACTAGAAATTAATTTCTATACTTAAATTCAAAAATTGAAATTCTATCCAATAGCTCTTTAAGATTTTGTATTTTATATTTTAGATTTGATTATTTATTTATTTTATATAAGACAGAAAACTACTGATGGTTCAACCAAACAATTTCAAGAACCAAGCAATTCAATTGATCCTAGATGGCTCAAAATAATTCACATTGACTTAATCACTTAACTAATTTTTTCTTTTAGAAATTCAGATATTCAACTAATTCGATTTACATCGAATCGATCGATTTGATTCGATTTTTAAAACAATGATTGTCGTGCTGCAACATGGCACATGACTTCACAACATCCGCTTTTTTTTTTTGAAAACGACTTCACCACATGTACATCTCTGAAAGTGATCATGTCACGACCATGAATGGCAGACTTAATCATAAAGGGCGTGTCAGGGACTTTTGAGATAAGGATGATTAAATATGGTGGAAGAGCGTGTCAGGGATCCAACATAATTTTCTGATGTAGTGGTGCAGGTGAGGTGGGGCTACCTCCATTAATTATAGTCATTTCTTGGGTTTTTTTTTTAGTAGAATTTTCGTGGGAATATTTCACACCGACCAGCACATGGTAACATGTCAGTAAGTTTTTATTGACTCCAAGTCAGCTTGCTATCCTCCTTATTTTTCTATATAAAGGGTGCAAATGGAAGCACGCATACTGTGTCTCTCATCCTTTATTCTTTTGCAGGCGTGAAAGCGGTGAGGTAGTCTGAAACAAGCTGCTGGTGCTGCAACTTTTGTGTGTGGAGAGAGAGAGAGAGAGAGAGAGAGAGAGGGGAGAGAGAGAGAGATGGCTCAGGGAAGTGGCAGTGCAACTTCTCTTGTTTTGGGTTTGTTGTGCTTGGTGGTGTGCTCTGAAATGGCTGGTGCGGCCACCTACACGGTCGGGGACAGCTCTGGCTGGAGCTTCAGCTCCTCTGCCTGGCCCCGAGGCAAGCGCTTCAGGGCTGGTGATATACTTGGTGAGTTCTTTTGCTTAATCAACATAGATATACATACGTAACTAACTAGTGATCTTTAATAGATCACCCATCCGTCGAGCTACAATATTACTATAGTCTGTCTGAACCATCTGCATCAAACAAATCTTATACATGCAGTTTTCAAGTACAGCCCGTCTCACCACAACACGGTGGCGGTAAGTGCGGCCGGGTACAACAGCTGCACCGTGCCGAGGGGCTCGAGGACCTACTCCTCCGGGAATGACCGCGTCACGCTAAGGAAGGGGGCCAACTACTTCATCTGTAGCTTCCCGGGGCACTGTGCTGCTGGGATGAAGATTGCCGTCACGGCCATGTAATGCAACTCCACCGCCGGCGTTGACTGGCATACGTACGTGTGTAACTGTTGCACCATCGATCACCCCTACGCCGGTGGTGCTTTGCTCACGAAATTAATACGCCACGCCATTATGTCTTCTGGGCTCTGGCTCTTAATAAGTAGTCTACTACGTACCATGGTTTCTTGCAATTATTACTAACTAATGAATGTGGTGGAGTGCTAGCATGTATGTTACATCCCTTTTGACCTTGGGATGAAAAGCGCTTGTGGCATGGTCATCACATAAATACGCCACGATGATGATGGTTTTGGCTAGATACATGCATTACATGTTATCACAGATTAATATGATTAATTATAATAGAAATATAAATGATATGTAAAATACATCTACGTATAAATAAATTATTCAAAAAATATAAAGAAATTTTACTCATATGATGAATTCTTTTTTTTTTTTGATGCATGTAAAAGACTATTTACATGTATTTTTGGAGTATTATCAAATATCGTTGTTTTTAGGTATTTTATTATCAAGTAAGTCAATATAGAGCAAGTATGAAGTATTTTGTGTTAAGAAAATATTACAGATCCTAAGAATCTTAGTTTCAGCAAATAGAAGCAAGTTGTCTAAAAGACAAGAAAAGTAGTCTAAAAATAAGGAAAGTTACTACGACCAACAGAATATTAGTCATTACATGGGATTATCTTCCAAGAGAGCAGAGTAGAAACATTTTTTTTCCAATCCTACTTGTCATTATTTGGAGTCATAGGGTCAAGTTCCATGTCTCTGTTCTGCTGGAAAGACGAAATTGAATGTAGAATCTCATTTTTTTCAAATCCTTTATTCAAACACTCTATCCAACAGTGAGTCAAGGAGATTATATCATTAATAATCATACTGGAATTTTTAAAAAGTTTCTTAAAAATTCTGTTATTTCTTTCCTTTCAAATAGATCAAAATAAAATGTGGACAAAAGTATGAGAATCTTTTAATGAAATTGTAAATTTTAACACAGAAGGAATATTGAACAAATCTGTTATTGAGAGAATAGTAGGATACAATGGACCAATGGTAAAAGCATTCCAAATAGAATAAGTAAAATGACAGTATAGGAAGAGATGAATAACAGTTTCATTAATTTTATTACAAAAAATACATATATTGGAGTCAATCCATCCCATTTTGCACAGGTTATCTTTAGTCAAAATTTTATTGTAAATAACCAACCACGAAAATAGTTTTATTTTGAGTAGCACCTAATATTTTCATACTTCCCTAAGATACTTAAATCTGAGTCCGCCATCATTTAACATAGTATAACATGATTTAACATTAAAATTATTATTGGTAGGTTTCCAAATAATTGTATCTTCCTCATCAGTTAACCCTGTGTTGTAGATAATTCCAATTAGAATTTCTAATTGAGCATGAAGAGCTCCAGAATCAATATGAGTCAACGGGTTATAGAAGAGATTATTGAAATCTGTGCTAATGGTCTGAAAAACCTTTGTAACAGAGGTTTGTTTATATTTTGCCCTTCTAAAGATATCTTTTAGTTTTTCACCATTCCACCATCTGTTTTCCTAGAAGATAGTGGTTTTCCCATTATTTATATGAAATAAGGTAAAACCATTTAAAATATCAAAGCTTTTTTTGATTTCTAACCAAAGAGGTGATGATCTTCCATTTGAGACATTAAGGAGAGCACTTGGTCCTTTCCTAGCTAGATATTTAGCTCTAATAATGTCTTTCCATTTCAAAGGGTAAGAATTAGACAAAAGTTGCAAAGTAGTTTACATTTCAAAGCCATATTGAAATATTTTAAATTGATGATTCCCCAACCTTTTTGTTCTTTGGATCTACAAAGAGACTTCCACTTAACTAAATGGCAAGCTATGCTAGAGGAAAGGGAGTTCCATAAAAATCTATTCCTGATTTTATCAATAGCTTTCTCTACTCAGGTTGGTAAGTGTAGAACTGAAAGGTAATATGTAGGTATGGCAGATAAAACTGCATTTACCAAGGTAAGTCTACCCCCAAGTGATAGATAGTTTGCTTTCCAAAGAGATAATTTTTTTGAAATTTTCCTGAAATGTAAAGGTAAACCCAAATATTTTATAGGAAGTTTCTCTATGCAGCACCCCAAAATTTGGGAAGCTCTCTGAGTAAAGGCTTCCTGAATTCCGATACTAGTGATTGAGGATTTATGGAAATTAATTTTTAATCCTGATCATGATTGGAAACAACATAGTATTCTCTTAATATTTATTATATTATCCTCAGTAGCAGCTAAAAATAAGATAGTATCATCAGCGTATTGGATATTCATTATATTGGGACCATCATTTGGTAATTGTATCCCAGAAATTAAATTATCGTCCATCGTTAGAGCTAACATTCTATTCAACACATGCGTGACCACAATAAAAAGAAGAGGAGAGAGGGGGTTACCTTGTCGTAATCCATTTGAAGTATTGAAGTATCCTTTGGGAGATCCATTAACTAGGACAGAAAAGCTGGCATATGAAATGCACATTTTGATCCAGGAGATTCACTTGTGCCCACAGTCTAAGTCCCTAAGAGCCTCTAGTAAGAATTTCCAATTGATGTTGTCAAAAGCCTTCTCAAAGTCCAATTTAAGGAGAAGACCCGGAATTCCATTCAATTTCATAAAATGTACAGTCTCCAGCGCCACTAGGAAATAATCACCTATGTATCTTCCAGAAAGAAAGGCACATTGGAAATTGTCAATGATATTGTTAAGGATAGGAGAAAATCTTGATGCTAGAGTCTTTGCTATAATCTTGTAGAGACTGTTAACTAAACTTATGGGTCTAAAGTCCTTGACCTCTTTAATACCCTCTTTTTTGGGAATAAGAGAAATAAAAGTCTGATTAATGTGAGCCAGATACACTAGATCAGCAGTACAGTGAAGCTTGTGGAAGATATCTAAAATATCATCTTTCACGATTTCCCAAAAGTGTTGAAAGAAACAAAGAGAGAAACCATCTGGACCAGGGGCTTTCTCCCCAGGTAAATAGCCAACATTTCTGTGTAACTCTTCCATATAGAAAGTGGATTCCAAAATGTTTGGATTGAGAATTTTATTTGGCACTAAAATATCCCAATCCAGAGAGGGAATTATTCTACTTGGCTTATTGAATTGCCAAATGAAGTAATCCTCTATCTCCTTAGAAATTAAAGATGGAGATTGTTCCAGAATATCATTAATGATAAAAGAATGAATTGCATTTACTCTTCTTCGATGTTTTACCATATTATGAAAGAATTTTGTGTTTAGGTCACCATCTTTGAGCCATTGAATCCTAGATTTTTGCTTCCAGTATGTTTCTTATTCTTGTAAAAGTGTAAAATGCTCATCTTTGAGGGCTCTCAGTTTATTTTGAAAGATGGCTTGATTTTTGAAGGACTCCACCACCGAATCTATGTACGTTATTTGGGATTCAATTACCTTTAGTCTATCTTTTCTTTGTTCCCTAATAAGGCCAATCCAAAGGATGATTTGCTTTTTTAAGAATTTTAATCTGTAAGCAAATCTGTTCACAGGTGAAACAGACAAACAAGTGGTTAAGGAGTTGCGCCAACATTGTTCTATAAAGGAGGAGAAACCCTCAATTAGCAGCCAAGATTTGTAGAACTTAAAAGGAGGAGGACCCCAGTTATTTGGGACATTGTTAAGTGTAATGGGGATGTGATCTGAAATTACCTTGGTTTTTCCCAAACAAAAGGAATCAGGATAATTATCTACCCAGCCTGTGGAGATCAAGAATCTATCCAGCCTAACCATAGTAGGATGGGAGTGATAGTTTGACCAAGTGTATTTACAATTATCAGGAGGAAAATCTAATAGAAAGTTATTGTCAATAAAGTCATTGAAACCCCTCATATGAGATGAAATGCCACACCTGGAAGAATGTTCATCCGGAAATCTTATCATGTTAAAATCACCACCTAAAATCCAATTTTGATTAACTTTGTCACTGATGTAGTTCAATTCCTCAATAAAATTTCTCTTGAAACTAGGATCACAAGGACCATAGACTCTTGTGAGCCACCACTCAAAGTTATCCAAGAGATTTAAGAAAGATAGGGAGACACTATAAGTTGCCTTAATGGTGTTAGAAAGTTTAAATATACTATCATCCTAGCCAATAAGAATTCCCCTGGAGGCACTCAGTGAGGGAAGAAAAGACCATTGGTTAATAAAACCACCTCCAATATTTTTTAAAATATTGGAGGAGAAGGATTCAAGTTTGGTTTCGCTAATAATAATTATATTGCATTTATTAGTTCTAACAAAATTTTTTAGGGCTCTTTTTTTCCCACTACTGTCCATACCTCTGATATTCTAGGCTGCAATTAATATAATTATCTGGGGAAATATAAAGAGAATCCAAGTTCTCCATTATGTAGGAATTATCATTTAGGTTTAATGAAGTTAAACCTTGATCTTCTCTGACAGAATTGTAAAAAGATTTAACTTCATCTAGGGAATTTAAAGTAATTCCAATCTTATTGCAAAAACTATTAAACTGATCATATGAATTCCAGGTTAAAACTTGATTCAATAAATGATTAGGATTGTCTTATAAATCAGAGGAAAATGATTCAGACGTAAAAGATGAAACAGAGGCTGAAGAAGATACATAAGTAGCTGCAGTTGAATCAAACTGAGGAGAAGGTAGGCATGTATTAGAAACAGTATTACCTGGCCCATGGATGGGCGTGGGTGGTTGTGAATCTGCTGCAACCTCATTTGAGCCACCCAGATCATCACTTTCTAAACAGTCATATACAGCCAGTACCTTCTTGAATTTGGATAACGATAAATTTCTCGTTTTGATTTCCATTTCTATGAATCTTGCTGTGTCTTCCTCCTTAGGAGTATGATTTGGAGAGGTGGTAATAGAAGAAGTAGGAATGATGCCTTTCTTTGAGGAGGAAGAGATGGGAGTAGGGAGTAAACCAGGTGAGTTTGACACTGGTTTAAGGCTAACAGGTCTAGTCCAAACATGTTTCCCTTCTCTAGATATTCTATTACCCTTAGATCCTCTCCACCCTTTGTTGTTTTTAAACTGCTTTCGAATAGGATTCAGGCTAGTTGGATTAGAATAGCGAGAGGGGGCTTTGGCAGGCCAGATTTGGGGCGGCTTAGGGGTGTTTCCCGAGGTAGAACAAAGGTCCCAACTGAGTCTAAATTTGATTGGGTAAACAAATTTACCGAACGCAAAATATCTACTGTCTGGAATGTCCTTTCCAGGATGAGATTTTATTCTTTTTCTAGCAAAACCCAGGTGTTTCACATGATCAATGGTAAGATCCACCTCCAATAGGTCAGCAAATTCAGCTACCATATGACGGAATATATCAACATTCCAAAGATGGTGCGGGATACCTTCTAACCTAATCCAGACACCATCCTCTTTTAGAGTACTGATCGCATTAGAGTTTGGGGTCCATAGGATGAAAGAGGCAAAAATTCGTTGCAATAGATGTCCATCCATATTAAGTGAGTCAGTTCTAGCTTTTATAGAAGGAAATATCAGAAGGAATTTTCTGGGAGAGGAGGCCTGTATATCCACTTCAGAGCCATTTGCCCAGTAGGTTCGGACATGATTTTCTAATGTCTCCTTAGAAAGACTGGAGGCATGTGCCGTTACTATCGCACGACGGGATAACAGCTGGCAGTGGTTGCACACATATTCAAATAAAGGTAAGAGAGTCGAGTTCTACGGAGAGAGGCCGGGAGGGGTCATACTGTCAGGTAGTGGAGGCAAGTCCTGAAAGTATTTGCATACAGCAACCGAATGAGAGGGAGATTTACATCTAAAGCAAGTACCAGAATACTTACAGGAGGTTTTAACATGACGTTTTAATCCACACTGAAAACATCTACCATTTGACTTGCAAAAGCTTACCCAAGGAGGATCGTGTTTTTTCCTGGAAACCACCTTCCAGTCAACGCTCTGTTCCTCAGGAGGGAGATGGGTGAGGGTCTAATAGCCAGTAACGCAAGGAAGGGGAAGAGCTTTAGCAAGAGATGCTAGGATTGCATATCTCGAGCCAGAGGGGGCAAATCGTTTGCCAGTAAAGGAAGGAGAAGGAGATGAGAAAGGAGGGCGGCTGGAGTTAATGTTTCTGTCAGAGGAAGACCACTCGATAGAGATTTCTTCCGCACGGGAAGAAAAAGCGTGGGGTTCATTTATGGTAGTGCCATTATAATTACATGGGAAAGTGGCGTTTTTTGTACTTTGACAAGAAATTGTACAATGCGAATTTAAAGCAACCAACCGACTCTACCGCAGAAATCGAAGTATCCAGCGAACTAATGTCAGACCCATTAGCAATAATCAGGGGGGGTTTCACAAAAGTATTTGTGCTAACAGAAGGGGAATAATTAGTATTAGCGAACCTAGTATCAGAAAATACAGGAGGTTTGTATATCGTGTAATTCCAAATGGAGAGAGAGGGATTTTTTGTACGATTGGACAACATGTCAGCATCTCGAGAATTCCGCTCCCGCCAGTTGCAGGGAACTAAACACCGGCGCTCCCCAACTGACTTGTAGTTCGCCGGAGAAGAAGGAGGGGACGAACAGAGACGTTCGTCAGATGAAGAAGGAATAAAGATATCTGAAATGATTTTTCGATTGAGAGCAGGCGATATATCTTCCACAGGCAATACCTCTTCCTGCTCCCTTCCACCATTAAAAATGATAACAAAATACAGAGAAGTATAGGATGTACATTTCGAGTAAAATTTCTCATCCAAATAACAAATCGTAAGGCATTTTATCCAGCAAAAGTATATATTCCAAGAGAGAAACATGTAATCTACGCTTATGTTGGGATGGTTTCCAGACAGAGTCAGTAATTTGGGAGAAATACCAGCGGAAACATGGAAGCAAACAAATCTACCTATCTTGCACCAGGCAAGACACTTTCCATTCGACGGCTCGTCGAAAGGACAAGGGGGAAGAAATAGAAGGGGAGCCAGAAGACATCTCTAGTTCAGGCCCGAAGGGGAAGTAAGATCCTTCCCACGCACGCGTACCTGCCCTTTTGTAGTCGATCTGAAGTGTTTTCGAGATCGACGAGGTCGGTGAGGTTTAGCCGGGGGAGATGGAGCATCAGAGAGGTCCTCTTCGAGGAGGCGCTCTTTGAAGGCAACCCAATCAAAACGAGTAGCTTGATGCAGCAGAACAGATTCAGAGGAGCGACCGGAACCCTTCCGTAGGAGGGGACGAATGCTGAAGCGCAATTTTTTTTCCCATCTTTCTATGGGTAGATCATTGTAGTTCCCACTCACCTCACTTTTAATTGTTTTCAAGTATTAACAAGGAAGAGTTGTAATATGTGTATTTATAATTGGCTATAAAAAAAACTATCATTAGAATACTTTCTTCCTCATTTCTTCGAGAGGTAAGTTGTCATTGAATCGTTTTCAGGTATTTACAAGGAAGAGGAGTTGTAATATGTGTATTCATACAACTGGTTATAAAAAAAACTATCAATAGATTGCTTTCTTGTTCATATCTTCGAGACAAATAAGAGAGTCAAATATCAATCTTCAGTTTTATTTTTGTCTTTCTTGAACTCGTATAATTTGTCTTGTTCTTGTCTTCTAATTTACTGTAATATTTTTTATTTTGGCTTGTGTATTCATTCCATGCATTTATTTGACACGATTAATCGGTGTATATTATTGGTGTGGTTTTCAAGCACGTTTTTCTGATGCAGTTGATCTGCATGTTTTAGTTTACCATATGTGTGAGTTGGGTGTGAATGTAAAACGTTAAAAATAGTTGAGTTTTACATAAGATGCAGTAGTGTTTGTGTTTTACTTCTACTGGTAATTTAGACTCCTAAAGTGTCAAATGTAGATAATATCGTGTTTTATGTAAAACACATCAATCGACATGCTTTACACCTTAGGTTATTTCCAAAGAATTCTAGCAGTATCAATTACTTATGTATTGTCCAGTCAACATCTCTTCTTTTAGATTTTCTCTCTTTTCCTTTGCTTCGTGAGAGAGTTGTATTTCATAAGAAGAAAATTTAAGAGACAGGAAGAGGAGTAGCTTGAATGGATTTGCATGTGGAAGGTGGAGTTGGTATTTCCTTTTGTATGTTGAAGTAGGTATGGAGGTGGACCTTTGACAACATTCTGCAAGTTTCAAGTGTCAAGTTCAATCGGAGAATTACCAAGAAGACGCTGCAACTTTGAGTTTGAGATGAATCTCGTTTGAATTCTTTGGATGCGAGTTATCTCTTCGTTTTACGACACCATCTCTTATTCTCTTCATGTAATCTTTCTTCATCCATTCGTTGCTTGTTTCATGTTAACATTTTCTTATTTTTCATCACCTTATCTTTTGATTTTGTCTCTTCCTCTCTTCATTGTATTTTGTTATGAATTATTTATAAATTATAGAATGATATTATTTAAGAAATACTAGTAAATCATGTTTTTATCTATAATAGGATTAGATTGTTTACCATTTTATGTTTGTTATTAGTGCAATATATTTTTATACAATATGTTATAAAATATAATCTTTAGTTTTGAATAAGTACACATAAAATCTGAGAACTGACTCGACTTAACTCAAAGTCTGTGGGTCGGGTTGGATTAGGTTTAGACTGAGTTAGGGTTAGGCATGGGTCTAAGATTATCCAACCCAAACAATTTAAGTTGAGTTGTGTGTTCATTCTTAACCCGATCCAACTCGATCTATGTAGATCCTTACTTCGTAGAGTAGCTTGTTTATAGTAGTGTAGTGTTCTTTGGCAGTTGTTTGTAGTCGGTGTTGGTTGCTTGGGCTCCAGTGACACGATATGTATGTGTGTTGTTGGGGTATTCCATATGTGATATAGAGCATTCAGGCACTGTTGGTGGTCTAATACGAATATGAAGTATACGAGATCAAACCGTGATGTTGAGTTACTCAAAGATAATTAAATGCTTTGTGTTGTGTCAAGTTTTTAGTATACTTATTATTGAGTTTTTAGATACATGCTGAGATATGTCATGTTTTCTGTGTTTCAGTCATTGTGGCTTTGATATTTGAAAAATACAATGGACCTAATTTTGGTCATTTTGAGTTGAGATGCTTGAGATGCATGTTTTAGAATTTTACATTCATGCTTTAGATGGGTTTTGGTGGGTGTTGCAAATAAGAGATCTGGAGTTCATCTAACATGCATTACTGTAGATACCCCGATTTTGAGGTGGCTCATAGGTAAACTCTCCAGATATTGCTTTGGATGCGGGAAGTTCAACCACTTTTGAATCCTATTTAACATTTTTAACTAGCCAGAGATCATCACACAAACCGGCTACAAGTCCGTGGCCCAATTGGCAATTCAGATAGCTAGTAGAGAGCACCAATGTGGAGCACTTGACTGAAGCACCAAGCAGGAGCACTAAAGCGGCGTACCTAGCTGGAGCACCAAGCTGGTGCATAGACACTTTTCAGAGTGCTGGCTGCTAGCTTTCCATCTTCCGTGCTTGTAACCCTCACCAGCGGATATTCCTTGCGAATCTACGTCAGGCTCTTCGTTTGCGAAGCTGTCTGCATCCCATGAGAGTTACCCTTGTGGAGCTCTATAAAAGAACCTCCATTGGCAACCATTTGGAACACTTGGCAACTCATCACACAATGGTGAAGCCATTCACTTATTCCCATCAACCCTCTCTCGTTTCCTGAAGATATCTTTGCATTCTAGAGTATCCTCAGCCAATCCGAAGCAACAAGGAAGTATTATCTTGAGCCTTCAAGGAGGAAACACTACAAGCAAGGTAAGATCCTTACTCCTCTTTCACTTATCCTTTTATTTAAACTCTAGATATTACACCATATAAAAGTATGTAAAAACTTGATAGATGATCTGTTAGTAAGTTGTTTTCATGTTGTTTTATGATGAGATGATTGCACCACGTATAAGATGCTCTGTATGTTAAATTCTGTATGTTAAAATCTACATCATATAATCTCTGTAAGTTATTCTCATCTCTGTTTTTATATAATGAATCATGATTCGTGCAAATACTTGCTATGAAATGAGCTGCAAATATACTCTTTATATGTTCACCATTTGCATATGATTGTTAAGTTCATTAGCTCATTGCATGCTCTTTAGAATCTACAATGCAATATTTTCAACCCTTAACCCATGA
>JAMKQA010017092.1:0-13716 GCA_024699735.1 Posidonia australis | reverse complement strand
TTCCTTTGCAAGATGTTCTATATGCAAATCTATACCTTGTTTGCCAGCATGTTTCTTACTTCTAGCATGAAAGTCTGCACCTTGTTACTTTCTTTGAGTTGTTTTTTCTTCTTTTCTACTTCCTTTGCATAAGAGTGCATGATTCATGAACATGCATGCTAATAGATATGTAGCAAGCCAAGTTTTCATGATTCATTCTTTGCATATGACTGTTAAGGTTCATGTTCTGTTTCATCTTTAGAATCTTATGCAAGTGTGTTTTCAGTCATGAACCCATGATTTATCATGTTTTTGAATCACATCATAATAAGTTTGCTTTGCTCATTTGCATCTCATCATGTTTCAGTTTTTAAAATCTGCATGAACTGATCTGCATTAATAAGAATCACCCATATGTATTCTGGATCAGATTGCAGTTAGATCCCAATTTTCTAGGGAGCACCAGAATGGTGCACCAACCCAGAGCACCACTCTGGCGCACCATTCTGGTGCACCAGACTGGTCAAAGAGCGAAACACTCACTTTTGCATCCCTGTTTGCATAGTTTTCCAATGATTTTGCACCTAATTCTTTTATTGCTGGTTTTCTGACATCTCAAGATTTTGCATGCATGTCTTCAACCTTAAATAACAATTGTTTCCTAGTTATTTTCCCCTTTGAATGTTCAGTCCATGGCTAAAATCTGGTAGGCTGTTTGCCTCTACTCCAATATGGAGAACCTTGTGCATCAGCCCATGATCTAGAGATATGTTTGAACCTTCTTGCATACATCTTCGCATGAATAGGGTGGAATCTTGTGAGAGGCTACTAGCCCTTGAGCACAAGGTCCACAAGTCATTACACTTGCTTTTCTTTCACTTTCAAAGCATATTTTTCATGTTTTGTAAAGGATTTTGTGTGGCATGATTTAATGGAATGCATTCATATGTTACTTTGCACTACATAGATTCTTGTATTTGCTTTGGCATATCATTCTGGCCCACACAGGAGCACATAAGTGGATCAGTAGCACACAGCAACTTTTGCATAGCTTTCTAGCATGAGTTTTATTTCGATTTGCTTTCAGTTTTCTCTGGTTTTCTTCCTTGATATATCGGGAGGACACAACTCTATTTTTAGCTATTTCCATGCATGTTAGATTGCATTTGGCATATCTCAAAGTAAGGATGATAAATCACTCAAAATACCTAGATCCTTGATCTTATTCATGCAATATCTTTGCATCGACGCTTGATCCGACTTATGAGCGATATTTCTGAACATTAGGACACACCCCTGCACATCATGCACCCTTATTTAGCATAAGACACTTAGCATGGCATGGCATATCGCCCTCAGGCGTACAGTAAAGGCTGGAAAGCCGACATTTCATAAGGAAAATGAGAAACCTATAGAAGACCGATTTATCGGGCACATGAGGGTGCCTAATACCTTCCTCATGTGTAACAGGGATCCTTACCCATTTCTGGTTCATGACCTGCTTTTCCATTGCATGATTTGCATGTTTTATATGTTTTTCCTTGTCTTCCATTTTAATAGACTAGGTGGCGACTCCTGCATTTGCATTTTTTTATTTTTATTTTTGCCGTAACTTTGCCGACCCTCGTGTATTTGGCCTTTCACGCCAAGTCCTGAGGCTGTCGTCGGCATGGTTACAGTAGCTCAATATAGTCTCTCAATTAAACTTAAAAATAGTATGGATAGGAGGGAATGGTTGCTCACTGGGATATATGGCCCTTGCGATTACAGTCTTAAATTGGATTTCATCCTTGAGTTAGAAAATTTGTGTAAAATAGTTCATGGCAATTGGGTGCTTGGAAGAGATTTTAATCTCATTAAATACTTTTATGATCACTCATCTGCCACTAGGATAACACCACTCATGACAAAATTTAACGATTTCATAAATAATAACCAATTATTGGACCTTTCACCATACAACTGCCAGTATACTTGGTCTAATTTCCAATCTCCTCCAACTATGGTAAAGCTGGATAGATTCTTATTTCCCCTGGATGGGCATATTCTTACCCTGACACTCAATGTGAGGCTAAAGCCAGGGTGGTTTCAGACCACTCTCCTATTTTACTGGACACCAAACCCATAAATGGGGGACCTATCCCTTTTAAGTTTTACAAGTCTTGGTTAGGGTTGGAGGGATGCCATAACTTTATTTGTAATTGTTGGAAAAACTCAGGAAATACTTTTAATATAGACTCCCCTCTAGCTGTATTTGCTTTTAAAATTAAAAAACTAAAGAACCAAATCAAGAGCTGGGTTATCCCCAAGAGGGAGGAAAGGAAAAAGAGGTTAGAGTAAATTGTGCAAATTATGAACATAGACCTTATGGTTGAAACACAAATACTTGATGAAGCAACTTTGATTAACAAAAACAACCTTAGACCTGAACACCTCAACCTTCTAGTAGAACAAGAGACATATTGGAAGCAGAAGTCTAGGGTTCAATGGTTGAAGGAGGGAGATTTAAATACTACCTTTTTTCATGGTATTTTCAAAAATTGTAGAAAACACAATACAATTACATCCTTTAATGTCAATGCCAGTCTCCTAACATCCCCATCCTCGATTTGCCAGGAACTTGAAAACCATTTTACCAAACAATTCAATAAACCTTGTCGGGTAGGGGTATCTCATAATTGGGATGCCCTGTTACCTAGGAAAATCAGCAACCCAGAATCATTAAAGGTGGAATTCTCCTTAGCTGAAATCAAAGAAGGCACTTTTGATTTGCCTGGAGACAAATCTCTAGGTCCTGATGGATTTCCAATATTATTTTTTCAAGAATTCTAGGAGTTGTTGCACCCTAATTTAATGATTATATTTCAAACACTCCATGTGGGGATTGATCCAGACTTTCTTAGATCAATTAATCAAACTTTCATTGCTTTAATCATCAAAAAAGAAGGGGTTGAATTTGTTAAGGATTTCAGGCCCATCAGTTTACTAAACAGCACTTACAAGATTATTAGCAAATGTATAGCAACTAGGTTTACAATTCCCCTTAATGATTGCATAGATGACTCTCAATGTGCCTTCCTATCAGGGAGATATATTGGGGACTGTTTCCTGGTTGCTCAAGAAACTTTAAATTTCATGAAGACTGCAAATATTCCTGGTTTTATGCTTAAATTATACTTTGAGAAAGCCTTTGACAATGTTAATTGGTGGTTCTTACTAAATTCACTTAAGGGACTTGGTTGTGGAGAAAAATGGGTATCTTGGATATCTGTGTGTGTAACACCCCAGTGCTATACAACAATATAAGAATTAACTAGAGCAGCTAAAAGAATCTAAATGACAGAATTAAGTAAATAAAGCTAATCACCCAGACCTATGTGTAGCAAAAGTGGCTCGAAAAGAGGCACCAGACAAGACTGCTCCTACTCCTGATCACCTGAAACAAAAGGGGACAAGGAAAACACGCATGAATGACAAGAATGTCACCTAGTACATGCCCCAAAACAGCGATAAAACCCATGAAAACATTTGCCAAAAAACTACTATCACCAAAACCACACATTCGATTAGAAAGACTTTGAAAACAATGCCATTTCAAATTTTCTTTTCTCTTTCTTTCAAAATCTCATGTTTCGGCATACCGAATTGGGTCTCGGTCGATCAAAATGTTTTGGCATTCTGAATCCGCTATCAATTTATCAGTCCCCTGCCAGAACGCTCGACCAAAATCATTCGGTCGTCTGAAACCCCCTGATTCGGTCGACCGTAATGCTTCGATCATCCGAATCAGTGGTCCAGGGAACCACCTGGGAGCATTTTGACATACCGAACACAGTTTGGCATACCGTTTTTCTGTGATTGCAGAAACCTCCCCGACCTCCGTCGTCACTTCTCCCCAAAGTAAGAGTAAGGAACGAACCCCTCTAAAACACCTCAAAAATTACAAGTAAAAGATGGGGTGTAGACCTCCAAGTCTACTCCAAAACCCCTCAATCAAAACATGAATCCATTAAGCATGTTGTTCTATGGAAATTCACAAAGGAGTAAGACTCATACGGAAATCACTGTAGCATGCTTCACTACAATTACCAAAATGTCACGAATCAACCACGAATTAGCATTATATCACCACAAACACATGATTCATCACCTTCCCAACATTTCCCAAATTTTTGCATGATTTTAACATCATTATTCATGATTTAACCCTAATCCTCAACATGCCCTAACTGGAAAAGGAATGAGGAGGCGAGATGCGTACTTGGCTCCAGCAAGCCTCGCGTGCCCTCAAGCTCTGGCGGTGCATGGCACCAGCCTTCCCCCATCCCCCCACCCTGCAATCGCGCAACTCCTCTTCAACCTCTGCACTCCCTCTCGCCCTCTCTCTAGTTTCTCCGCTCCTCCCCCATGCCGCACGCCACCCATTAAAACCACTACCGCCTGCCATCCCGGTGGTTTCCGCCGGCCTCGTGCCAGCCCCCCTACCTCCAACGGGATGGGACAGGCAACCCTCCCGCCAGGCCTTGCGTGTAGGGGAAACCAGGTCACGGGTTTGGTCACGAGAAGAAGAGGCACAAGGCACATGAGATTGGTCTCTTTTACTAGGTCCACCCTCAAGTCCAAGTGGGTTTTACCCCAAACACGAGTCCAAGTTACAAAAAAGACCCACAAACCAAAGAAGTTACACTACAAGGGAGAAACCAGGGGCACAAAACACAGGGAGAGACCACAGCCAACAAACACAACCTTGATTTTCCATTAATAAACCACACACAAATAATTACAAGAAATTTCATGGTTTATATTAAATGGAAAACCAAGCACAGATGTTACATCATACCCCCTCAAATGAATTTCATCCTTGAAATTCACTAATCAAACAAATGGGGGTACTAGGACAACATGTCCGCCTCCTACTCCCAAGTAGCTTCCTCAATACCATGATGCTGCCATTGGACTAGCACAAGAGGAATCACCTTGTTCCTGAGGATCTGCTCCTTCCTATTAAGGATCTGCACAGCATCCTCCACCATGGTCAAATCTTCCTGCAGCCCATCTAGCTAAATTGGAATCACTTGGGATGTAGCCGCCAAACACTTCCTCAACATCGAGACGTGGAACACTCTGTGCACGCCTGAGAACTCTGGAGGCAAGTCCAACTACTAGACAACTTCCCCGACCCTCTTGACAATCCTGTAGGGTCCAATTTAGCGAGGGCTCAACTTTCCCCACCTCCCAAATCTAAATATGCCTTTTGTTGGTGACACCTTGAGGAAAACGACGTCTCCAACCTCGAATTCCAGAAGTCTATGCCTCCGATTAGCATAACTCTTCTATCTGATCTGTGCAGCTGCTAGTCTCTTCCTGATCGGTCCACTTTCTCTGCATACTGTTGCACAATCTATGGGCCCACAAGCTGCTTCTCGCCTACTTCATCCCAACAGGTAGGTATTCTACAGGGTCTGCCATACAATGCCTCATACAATGCCATACCTATGCTGGAATGGTAGCTGTTGTTGTAGGCGAACTCGATCAACGAAAGATGATCTTCCCAACTCTCCCTAAAGTCTAGAGTGTAGGCCCTCAACTTGTCTTCTAAGGTCTGGATAGTCCTCTCAGTCTGCTCGTCTGTTTAAGGATGGAAGGCCGTACTAAAATGCAAAATGGTACCGAAAGCCTCTTGCAATGCTCCCTAGAATCTAGATGTGAATCTGGTGTCCCTATCAGACACAATGGAAATCGGCACCCCATGCAGACGAACTATCTCAACCACATACAACTCTGCCAACTGAGCTAATGGGAGATTCACCCTCATAGGTAAGAAATGTGCTGACTTTGTGAGACGATCGATGATCACCCAGATGGACTATCGACGATCACCCCATGCAGATGATCGACGATCACCCTGATTGACGATCGACGATCACCCCATGCAGACGGACTATCTCAGCCACATACAACTCTGCCAACTGAGCTAATGGGAGATTTACCCTCATAGGTAAGAAATGTGCTGACTTTGTGAGACGATCAATGATCGATGATCACCCAGATTGTGTCGTTCTTTCTCCTAGACTTAGGCAGTCCTGTCACAAAGTCCATGGATACATGTTCCCATTTCCACACCAGAATATCCAGAGGTTGCAACATTCCTCCAGGCTTCTGGTGTTCAATCTTCACCATATGGCACATGGCAAACTTCACCACATGCCCAGCTATCTCTCTTTTCATTCCAGGCCACCAAAAATTTCTCTTCAGATCCCTTTACATCTTGGTGCTCCCGAGATGAATTGAATACTTAGACCGATGGGCTTCATCAAGTAATCCCTGTTTCACATCCTCCACTTGAGGCACATACAAGTGTAGATCATACTTGAGTCCTCCATCTGCACCAACAGAGAAACGAGTCACCTCTCCTGCCTCCAGTTTAGCCCAAGTCTCCTACACAAAGGGATCCAGTCGCTGAGCGACTACAATAGTTTCCAGTAATCTTGGGCGAACAGACATGCTTGCTACCCAAGCTCCAGCAGGTCCCTGAGACTACCGCAATGGTCTACAACCGACCAAATCCTCTAGCATACGCCACTCCTTGATCATCAAACTGGACATCAAGTGAGTGCACCTACTCAGGGCATCAGCGACCACATTAGCCTTCCCCAGATGGTAGGATAGGCTAAAGTCATAGTCCTTGAGGTATTCTACCCATCTTCTCTGCCTCAGATTCAGATTCTTCTGAGTGAAGCTATACTTTAAGCTCCGGTTGTCCATGAATACCTCGAACTGCTCACCATACAGGTAATGTCTCCACATCATCAGAGCAAACACTGCTACAGCCATCTCCAAGTCATGAGTGGGGTAATTCCATTCATAGTTCTTCAGCTGGCATGAGGCATACGCCACAACTCTTCCATGCTGCATCAGCACACATCCTAATCCTGTGCCACAAGCATCACAGTACACTGCAAAGCCCCCACTCCCTAAAGGTAAGGTTAAAACTAGATATGTGACCAATCGGGTCTTCAAATCATTGATGCCCTCCTGGCATTGCCAGTCCCAAACAAAAGGAACCTCCTTCTGTGTCAATCTGGTCAAGGGTGCTGCAATCCTGGAGAAATCCTGTATGAACCTCCTACAATATCTAGCCAAGCCCAAAAAGCATCTGATCTCAGTCACGGTATTGGGTCTGGCCCAACTACAAATTGCCTCAACCTTGACTGGATCCACCTTAATTCCCTCACCTGAAATGATATGGCCAAGGAATGTGACCTCCTCTAGCCAAAATTCACACTTAGAAAACTTCGCATACAATTGGTGTTGCCTAAAGGTCTCTAACACCATTTTCAAGTGTGTTTGGTGAGTCTGTATATTAGGGGAATATACCAACACATCATCAACAAATACCACAACAAATTGGTCTAGGTAGGGTGTGGATACCCTATTCATTAGATCCATGAAGGCAGCTAGTGCATTCGTCAATCCTAACGGCATAACCAAAAACTCAAAGTGGCCATACCGGGTATGAAAATTTGTCTTCTGCACATTAGTTTCCCAGATCCGCAACTGGTGATATCCTGATCTCTAGTCAATCTTCGAGAATACTGAAGCCCCCTGAAGTTGATCAAACAAATCATCAATCTTGCGCAGAGGATATTTATTCTTGATTGTAATCTGGTTCAACATCCGGTAATCGATACAGAGGCGAAGTCAACCATCCTTCTTCTTTACAAACAGCACCGGTGCACCCGAAGGTGACACACTTGGTCTGATAAACCCTCTGTCCAGCAACTCCTGAAGCTGACTCGTAAGCTCTCTTAACTCCGCCGGTGCCATCCGGTAAGGAGCCTTAGAGATAGAGCTAGATCTTGACACCAGGTCGATCTACAACTCAACTTCTCGGTGCGGCGGTATCCTAGGCAAGTCCTCAGGAAACAAATCAAGATACTCCTGAAGCACGGGTATATCCTGCACCCTCAGAACCGAAGAAGAAGACATTGTCACACCCACCAGATATCCCACACATCCCTTAGATAAATGGCGATAAGCTTTCATTGCAGAAATTATCTTCTTCTGTTCTCCTGGCTTGGTTCCTTGCACCACACACCAACCCTGGCCTAAACACTCGACCAAGACTCTCCTCTTGGCACAGTCAATAATAGCTGAATGCTGCGTGTCACACGCCTGCCTATCCATCACAATCACACTGGCTCTAAAATCTCAGTCCCTTAACTTCACACTGACTGACCGCAAATATTTCCATGCCAAGTTGTGCTCCCCCAAAGGGGTCACCACATCTAGATGGAAGGCCAATCTGGCTGGTCGGTCCCCAACCTCTACAACGAAGGTTCAGAGATAAAAGAAAAGGAACTCCTCGAGTCAAACAGAACTCTAGCCAAACGATCAGCCACAAGAAAGGAACCTAGATAACACTAAATATCCATCAACAATAGAAACAATAACAACAACCACATAGGGAGAGTACCGGATATAATAGTGCATAAAGGAAAAGGTTACAATTCAATCATGCCTCTAGTCTTTACCCTCTACTACATCCCCTGATGGATCGGCATCAAGTGCAGATAAGGTGAACACTCGCCCTTTAGTTAGTTGACAAGGCGTGTCCCCAACTTTCTTTGAAGAATCAGGACAAATTCACTAGATGTGCCCAGACTTTCCACAGTTGTAGAAGACCATCTTCTCAGGGTTCCACTGTTGATGGTACCATTGCGCTGCTACAAGCCCCGGGCGCCCATAGATATAACAAGTTTTCCTCCTATCTGGGCCACTGTTCGAACCAGCCTGACTGTATCCAGCTCCTCCCCTAGCAACAGACTCGGCACGCTCTTTCCTCTTCCTCCCAGAGCTCCCAGAACTTCCTGAGCTATGCCTCCCAAAAGTGCAAGATCGTGGAGCAAACGCCTTCCCCATACCCTTGGGGTGATCTTCCAGGAACAATCTGTGATCCACCTCATAACGGGCCGCCAACTCCAGTACTCTAGCCAAAGTGGGGTACACGTAGCCTAAGACCCTCGATCTTAGTGCTGGAGTCAGTCCCTCCACAAATCGCTTGGCTCTGCGCTACTCAGTGTCAAATGCCTATGATAACTGCTCCAATCTTGTGAAGGTCGCCTCATATTCAGCTACAGTCATGCTACCCTGCTTCAGGTTTCTAAACTCCCTGTCCAGTCGATCTCGTTCATACACTAGAAAGTACTTCTCGTAGAAGGCTTCTTGGAACTCATCCCACGATATCACCAGCAAGTCAGCGTTAGGGAATTTCATATGGCGGGTGGCTCCCCACCACTAGTCCGCGTCTCCCTTACACTGAAAGTTAGCCAAACGAACCCACTTCTCAGCTAGACACTCCAAACCCTCCAAGACCTTCTCAATCTCAAGCAGCCAGACCTCACATTCTTCTGGCTTGTCCCTACCATCAAAAGTCGGTGGGCTCAAATGACAGAACTGCTTAAGCCAGGGGTCTGCCTTTGTCCCATTAGTGTAATTCTTGCCGAAGGTCTGAGCAAAACCCTACATCATATGGCTCAGCTCCAGTCGAAGACCTCCCCAACCACTATCCTGCTCCTTGCCATGACTTGTTGTGGGAGTCCTGCCTCTGCCCCAACCTCTAAGCGGCATCTTGCTGCCACCACAAGCCAACAAACAAGCAAGCAACAAACAAATCAGGTGCTATGATCCCCTACAATCTGAGCAGTCTAACTAAAGCCACAATGCCAGACACCCTAATCTGGTGCACTTAGTGAACCTAGGCTCTGATACCACTCAGTAACACCCCAGTGCTACACAACAATACATGAATTACCCAAGAGCAGCTAAAAGAATCTAAATGACAGAATTAAGTAAATAAAGCTAATCACTTAGACCTGTGTGCGGCAAAAGTGGCTCGAAAAGAGGCACCAAACTAGACTACTTTTACTCCTAAGCACCTGAAACAAAAGTGAATAAGGAAAACACACGTGAGTGACAGGAATGTCACCCAGTACGCTTCCCAAAACAACGATAAAACACACGAAACCATTTGCCAGAAAACTACTATCACCAAAACCACGCATTCGATTAGAAAGACTTTGACAACAATGCCATTTCACATTTTCTTTTCTTTTTCTTTCAAAACCTCATGTTTATTGATAAACTTTTATAGTCAACACAAGAGAAATAAATCATTTCATCTAGTTTCCTAGCCCAAAACATCATTTAAAACCATTAGCACGACTTATCACAAATCTAGGCTAGGAACTAGTCCAATACACAAATTCACACTTTTCTATTCCAAAACTAGTCGCATCACCCTGGCCACAGGCGATCGACCTGGCCACAAGCAGCTAGTGAGGATTCCATATCAGCACACCCACACTGCAGTGCCGCGGTGAACCAACCCCCGCTGGAGTTCAACTGCCTTGGCCGCAGCCTCAAAATGTACCCTCACAGGTACAAGCACGGAGTACGTACTCGGGACGTCCTGGTGCCCGAGCACCTAGAGACTCTAACACCAAACCCATCCAGCACCGGTACTGAGGGTAGTCCGGGTCTCTCGTACCCTGAGTGCTACAGTACCACCACATCTCGAGGCTCCTTCCCCGGACTGCAAACTCGGCAACCACAACCAAGAACACGTCCCCGACATCTCTAGAGGTCTCACTACCTCATCGACAAGTCCTGGTTTCATTGTGGTTCCTACAATTCCATTAATCTCTTTAAAACCATAAGCAATTTCTCTTCTCAAAACATTTGTCAAAACCATTTTCCATTCATAAAACTCTTTGTAAATCACACGCATTATGCATCATATTATCAACTGTGGTTTTTAAGCCCACGCATTCATTCATGGTCATTGTACCATGCAATCACCCCTCACTTGGGTCCACATTCATACACATAAGCCATGTTTCACAATTCATGGAAAACATCATTAAAAACAACATATTTCCATGCATCATCTCACAAGTCATTTCCAGGCATTTCATACATTTATCATGTATTTATCCATATTTATCAACATTTTTCTAAGCATTTTCCAAAATAGCTTAGGGTCCTGATTCAATATACCGAATTGGGTCTCGGTCGACCGAAATGTTTTGACATTCCGAATCCTCTGTCAGTTTATCAGTCCCTTGCTAGAATGGTCGATTGAAATCATCCAGTTGTCCAAAACTCCCTGATTCGGTCGACTAAAATACTTCGGTCGTCCGAATCAATGGTCCAAGGAACCACCTGGGAGCAATTCGTCATACCGAACCCAGTTTGGCATACCGTTTTTCTACAATTACAGAAACCACCCCAACCTCCGTCGTCACTTCTCCCCATAGTGGGAGTATGGAGCGGACCCCTCTAAAACACCAAAAAAATTACAACTAAAACATGGGATATAGACCTCCAAGTCTACTCCAAAACCCCTCAATCAAAACATGAATCCATTAAGCATGCTGTTCTATGGAAATTCACAAAGGCATAAGACTCATACGAAAATCACCGTAGCATGCTTCACAACAATTAGCAAAATCTCATGAATCAACCACGAAATAGCATCATATCACCACAAACACATGATTCATCACCTTCCCAACATTTCCCATATTTCTGTATGATTTTAACATCATTATTCATGATTTAACCCTAATCATCAACATGCCCTAACCGACAAAGGAAGGAGGAGGGGAGATGCGTACCTGGCTCTAGCGAGCCTCGCATGCGCTCAAGCTTTGGCGGTGCACGGCACCAACCTTTCCCCACACTCGACAATTCCTCCTTAGCCTCCACACTCCCTCTCGCCTTATCTCAGGTTTCTCCGCTCCTTCCCCATGTCGCACGCCTCCCTTTAAAACCACTACCACCTGCCATCCCCGCGGTTTCCGATGGCCTCCTGCCAGCCTCCCTACCGTCGACAGGACAGGACAGGCAACCCTCCCGCTAGGCCTCACGTGTAGGGTAAACTAGGTCACATGTGTGGTCACGGGAAGAAAAGGCACAAGGCACCAGAGGTTGGTCTCTTTTACCAGGTCCACCCTCAAGTCCAAGTGGGTTTTACCCCAAACACAGGTCCCTATTACAAAACAGACCCACAAACCAAAGAAGTCACACCACAAAGGAGAAACCAGGGGCACAAAACACAAGGAGAGACCACAGCCAACAAACACAACCTGGATTTGCCATTAATAAACCACATACAAATAATTACAAGAAATTCCATGCTTTATATTAAATGGAAAACCAAGCACAGATGTTACAATGTGTATTTCAATGCCTAGATTCTCCATATTAGTCAATGGATCACCAACAAGCTTCTTTGGTGCTTCAAATGGACTTAGACACGGTGATCCTTTATCCCCCCTCTTATTCATAGTGGTTTCTAATATTTTAAATAGATTGCTAGCTTTGGCAGTAAATAATGACCTTATTTCGGGGATCTAATTCCCTAATGAGGGCCCAAATATAATCAATAGCCAATATGCAGATGATACTATACTATTTCTATCTTCAGGAGTAAACAATCTGGTAAATATTAAGAGAATTATTTGTTGCTTTCAAACTTGCTCTGGGCTTAAGATAAACTTTAACAAGTTCTCTATGACTGGTGTGGGTGTGTCTAGAATTGATTTGGAACTTAGGTGCAACATCATTGGATGTCAGCTTGGAACTTTACCAATAAGCTATCTTGGTCATCCACTGCACCATAGAAAGGCCACCTATAAAAATTGGACACCAGTTATAGAGAAAATCTCAAACAAGTTATCAACATAGAAGGCCAAGTACCTATCTTTAGGGGGCAAACTAACTCTAATCAACTCTGTACTCTCTGCAATACCAACCTATTACCTTTTTATGCTTCACTTGCCAACGAGGGTGGAAAAGGAAATTAATAGGCTTAGAGGTAGATTCTTTTGGAAATCTGCATCTTCTAATTATAAGAGGTATCATTAAGTAAATTGGACAGCCTTGTGCCGATCCAGGAAGCAGAGGGGGTGGGGCATTATAAATCTCAAAAACATCAGTATGGCTTTTAAATGTAAGTTATTATGGAAGTTCTGGACCTGTGCCCCAAATCTAAAATGGCCTATCTTGTTAAAAGCCAAATATTGTTTCAGATCTGGCATTGGGGCACTGCTAAATTATTCAGATAATAAGTGCTCCCCTATTTGGCAACAACTTAAGTCTTGCTTTAGTATTCTGAACTGCTTTTCATCTAGTGAAGTAGGTAACGGTAAGGACACCATATTTTGGGAACATAAGTGGATACATGGACACTCCTTAAAACATAGGTTTCCATATCTGTTTAAAATGGCAAAGAAAAGGAAGGCATATGTTAAAAAAATTATGTCTTTAAGTAGTCAAAATTTTCTAGGACTTTTTGATTTCTCTAACAACTCTGAGCATCATTTTAGTCAACAACACCTTTTAACCCAAATGGGTCAGTTGGCAGAAGTCATATCTAGACTGCAGCTGTGACCATGCCGGTGGAACCCCTGGGCGCGGTTCACCAAACCTAACTTTGGTGTGCGGAAACACACTGGGAGTTCCGATACAGTCACGGCGAAAATCCCCAGTGGAGTTGCCAGTTCCTGTGACCATACTGGTGGAATCCCTGGGCGCGGTTCATCAAACCTTACTCCGGTGTGCGGAAACACACTGGGAGGTCCGATACAGTCACGGCAAAAATGGTGAATCCGGAGGAAGAGACAAGACTCGGAAACACCAAAGGGAAAACAAAAGGATAAGGAAAGGAGTCGC
>JAMKQA010017090.1:0-11752 GCA_024699735.1 Posidonia australis | reverse complement strand
GAGGAAATAGGGGAGACGGAAGGAGAAGGGGAAAAGGAGATGGGGCGGAGAAGGAGGAGTGGAGAGGAAGGGAAAGAAGGGTGGGGAGGGAGAAGTGCACGTTGGGGAGGAGAAGGAAAGAAGAAGAAGGCAGCGATGGGCGGTGGAGGAGTGCGGTGTAGCTTATAAAGCCTGCGCCCGCAGTAGTTGGCAACATGCTCACCTGCATGTCTCAGCCACCGGCACACCGCAAGAGCAACCAACCACACCGCCCAACCCCCAACCACAACATACAACACACCAACGTGGGCCCCATAAAGACCCAAACCCGGGCCCCACACACACAGTACCACAATGCACAGTACCAAACCATGCACAGGGTCACGTAAACAGAAGCTAGCCTACGAGGCCCAAGCCCAAAAGCACAAAACCACATAACGGGCCTCTAAACAGTAACACCTGTCTAGAATAAAATTCATAAAATGTAAATAATTACAAAATGAATTTTTCGGGTGTTACATGTTCACATGGCCAGGGGATGAAAATGAATTTGGTATACCGAAAATCACTGATTCGGTATACCGAATTAGAATTTGGTATACCGAAAATCACTGATTCGGTATACCGAATTAGAATTTGGTATAACGAAAATCACTGATTCGGTATACCGAATTAGAATTTGGTATACTGAAAATCACTGATTCGGTATACTGAAACCCCCTGCTTCGGTCAACCAAAGGTATTCGGTCTACCGAAACCAGTGCCCTACACCAACTGACAGGGATTTGGTATGCCGAACACAGTTCGGCTTGCCAAATCACCCGTGTTCTGTACACGGCCCCTGCCAACAGACCATTCTTTCGTCCAAAGTGGGAGCCTCTGGTGGACCCCTCAAACAAGTATCACAAAATACATATAAACCATGGGGTCTAGACCCTTGAGTCTACTTCAAAAACCCTCAAGCCATTCATCAAACCATCAACCATACAATCCATACAGAAACCACAAATGGATGAATCTCAAAAATGACTATTGTAGCCTTCATCCCAAAATCTTGCATATCCCTACCAATTTCTATCCTAACTGCATAGTATCTATGTTTCCATGCTATTCAACTCATTCTCATCAATTCCCCTATTTTTCTACGATTTGACATGCATTTTTTGTCATTTTCATGCATTTAGCTCACTCGCTCAAAACCACAAAAGAAATGAGGAGGGATAGGTGTCACGTACCTAGCTCGGCCCTCCGGCGACCCTTCCGCACTCCGACGAGCCTCCTTGCTCCCTGGTGAAGCCTCTCCTGCCGGTGAACCCTGTGCACCAGGCTCTCCTCCTCTGGCTTACGTGCCTCCTTTCCTTTCTCTCTCTCTCCCGACTGCAGCCCCTGCAACTTCCCCTCCATCTTATCCCCTCCTCCTCACGCATGGCGTCGGCCACCCATCATGTCGGAGGAGACAGGGTGGCACAAGCTAGCATCTCCTAGTAGCACGGGTGGGGAAAGGGGAAGAGGAAGAAGACGGGATCGGGTGGCTCGTGAGGGAGAGAAAGAAAAAGAAAGGAGAATAGAAGAATAGAAGAAATGAAGAGGAGAAAGGACAGGCACGCAAATCGAGACAACTGTGCATCTCCAAATTAGACTACCCATTGGTCCCAAATCACAAGCAGGTGCATAGAAAGCCAACCACAAGCTCACACATACAAGAAACAACATATTATCCATTAATAGACCATTCATACAATATTACAATTAATTACATGGTTTACAATTAAAAATGGATAATCAGGCCCAGATGTTACAACTCTCATGGAGCTATAGAAATTGAGAATCCAAAGAATAGTGAAATTTTTAAGGTCAATGGTCAACGTTTAAAACCATTCTTGGAATTACCCACTGAAAATGAAAGTGAGGGCATAGTTCTTCATGATCCTCAATATCTTGGGTAAATATTAGTCATATCATATATATATGTATAAACTGTACTTAACATTTCTTTTCTTAGGAGATGTACTCCATCCCAAATTAGATGTCATTGTTCTAACGTTACTTTATTTTATTGATCATATCATTATTGCATACATTGAGGACAATGCATGGTTTAGGTGTGGTGGTGGAATCTTCTAGGTGTCTTTTGCTTTAGTTAGAGTCTTCTATGTGTTTTTTAATTTGTTCAAAAAAAATTGTTTTCTTAGGTTATTTTACGTAATTTTTTTCTTTTCAAAAAAAAAGAAACTATCCACATTAGTCTAATCAATTAGAAGTGAATGAGTAACCTAGTGTTGAAGTTCAAAGGTAAGACGAAGTAATTGAGGATTCTATGATTCAAAGAGTAAAGACAAAATCTAAAAAATAGCATAATCTGAAATATTTATAACTTATATATACCTTATCCTGCATTGTTACTCTAGTCTTTAGCTATGAAGAATAAAGGAAGGCCTGAAAAACTTTAGCAATTAAAGAAAAAAAACCATCTAGTCTATGAGTAACTAGGTATCATGCCTTAGTAAGCATTAGTATTCACGTAAAAAGATGATTAAAGGAGAAAAAAATTAATAACATCCAATAATTACTGAGTTACTAGGTATTGTACCTCAGTTAGCATTAGTATTCACGTAAAAAGACAATTAAATGATAAAAGGAAAAAAAGTCTTGTTATTGAGGCCTTGGCTACTTGTGACATCTAGGCTTGATTATCCATTTTAAATGTAAATCATGTAATTAATTGTAATATTATATAAATAGTTTATTAATGAATAATCTGTTGTTTCTTATGAGTGTGAGGGTTTGGTTGGCTTTCTGTGCACTTGTTTGTGTTGTGAGACCAATGTGGAGCCCGATTTGAGGATGCACAGTTGCCTCAGTTTGCATGCCCATCCTTTTCTCCTTTCTTTCGTTTCTTTATCTCTCTTTTCCCTCACGAGTCCTCGTCCCCATCTCCTCCTTTCTTCTTCTTCCCCAACCCGTGCCACCATAGGATGAAGCTTGTGTCTCCCCGTCCCCTCTGACGTGAGGTGATGGGATGGGTGGCCGACGTGATGCGAGAGGAGGATATTAAGAGGAAGGAGGCTGCGATGGGTGGATGCCAAGAGATAAAGGGGGAGAGGAGGAATGGTGTGCGAGCTAGATGGAGAGGAGGAGAGCTAAGCGGTGTGTGCCACTGCTATGAGTCACTGCGGTTGCATCGGAGTGCGGGGAGGACGTTGGGGTGCCACTTGTGGTATGCGACTCCTTCTTCCCCTTCCGTTTCACCTTAGTAGCTTAATGAGCAAACTGCATGAAAATGACGAATGAAACATGATAAATCATGGAAAAATGATAGAAATGTATGGAATGAGATATATGAGGTGTTCATGTAGAAATCATGCGGTTTTAGGGATGCATGTTACAGTAACCCAAAATGAACTCCATGCCTTTATGATTTTCGTATAGATTGCATGATGAAAGGATTCATGAATGGTTTGAGCGGTTTTGAAGTAGACTCAAGGGTCTACACCCCATGATTTATTCATATTTTATGATGCATGTTTTAGGGGTCTGCTAGAGGGCCCCATTTTTGACGAACGATTGGTTCGTATGCTGGGGATGTGTGTAGGACACGGGAGATTCGACATACCGAATTCCTATCAGATTAAGCCAAGATACCTAGTTTCGATGGACCGAAATCACTCGGTCGACCAAAATTGGGAGTTTTGGTATACCAAAAAGGTTTGATATACCGATTAGGGATTTTCGGTATACTAAACCTAGAATTCGGTCTACCGATTTTGCCCTAGCCCTATTAAATGAATGTGAATAGAATATGGAAATTTAATGGTTTTAAGTAGATAATGAGCATGTATTAATGGTGTTTTTCCCATGTAAATGTCATGGAAGAATATGGAATCCAAATATGTGTATTTAGAAATGGTCATGGGTTTAAAGCCCTAAGAATGAATAAAAAGTGATTAAACGTGTTGTTTTCGGGCATGAGACCCAATTTATGGTTTTAAAGTATGGTTTTTCATGAATTTGAGTTGGGACCCCAATAGAGGGTCATATGTTGCATGGAAAGGATTCCTACAACAAAAGAATGAAACAGAAATGATTTTAAAAGGAAAACTCAAGAGCTTTGAAAATAAAACACTAATAATGTGTTGTAGAATCACGAGGGTTGGTGTCGACGATGTGGTAGGAGAATGATACTACAAAGAAAATAATTATCAGATACGACCGTGATTGCTAATGTGGGACCACGAGTGGATGGTGTCGACAAATTGTAAAGATATCAATTGTTAGACATGACCGTGGCTACCGATGTTTATGACAGTGTAGGCTGAGCCTGGGTTATTGAACCTAGTTGTTAGGGTCACCGATGGGACGTCAGATAAAGATGTATCCTCATGCATATATGAAAAGATATTATGGCTAGTGGGTCAAGGCAATGTCCTTCCTTAAGTAGAACTTCACCACGGCAGTGCAGGGAGGTAGGGGAAATGGTGTCCTCACTTACTACTTGTGTGCCAGGTTACCCCTGATCAAGGTAACATCAATGAGAAAAGTAGAAATGAATAAGAAAAGTGTTGGTTTTGTGTAAATGAAAAGATGTGATTTGGCTAGGATTGGACTTGTGATGGGTCCTAAAATCCTAGAATTAAATAAGAATTGTAGTTTTAACCAGCTACCAGCCAATGCTTGTGATTTTGGTTTTGAACCTTGTGAGGCATTGTGTTTTAGGCTGGACCTAGTCGAGAATATGGTTTTATTGGAATAAGAGAAAGGTTTTGAAAATGCATGAAAAAGAAAAAAACGGGTTTTGAAAAAGAGACATGAGTTTTGAAAATGACATGACTTTGGGAAGAAATCCCAAACATTGAAAAGTGATTTAGTTTTGAAAAGGCATGTTTGGAAACAGATTTCCAATTGTTTTAAAGGAAAATAGGAAATAACGTTTTGAAAGAATTTTTAAAAGAAAACCAAGTTTTATAAATTAAAAGTTACATTTTAGTAGATTTACCGAGTTTTGTTGTGAGTGTGTGTTTAGGACGCGTATTAGGTGACGTAGATGTCACTCACATGTGCTTTGGTTGGTTTTCTGGTGCAGGTCGAGTGTAGTCGACTTCCGGTGCTAGAGTAGGAGCTTCTAGCCACACATCATTTCCTGGAGGTGAGCCTTAGTTACAGTCATTTAACTATTGCTATAATTAGTGTAATTTTGCATATGATACTGTGATTTTAGTAGCGTGCCTGGGATCAGGGCGTTACACTACTCGAGTAATTAAGTCTTTAGTGGTGTCTTCACATTTAGTGACCTAAAATCATATGGTTTGGGATCCACTGACCTAAAGCTTGCTAAATGAGTAGCTAAGAATAAAGTCTAAGAAAGCAAAATACCATGGAATGAAATAAATTTACTAAGGTAGTAAGGCTAGACTTGAAAATCCATGCTAAGGTCTACTTCACAAACACAAAGTACATATAAAAAAATTTTCAAAAAGATGATGTGATAAATAAGACAGAGTCTCTATGATGACAAGATAAGGATTCTCAACAAAGGTTAAATTGGAGGAATAAGACACTAAGAAACTTTGGACCTTTTAGTTGAGTAGGTTAATGGGGATACCTTAGAATTTTTCCTTTTCTTTATTCATTAACTTCTTTTCTTCTAGGATTTTGTGGATAGATCCATTGCAAACCCTCAAGAGACACCACTGATCTACTAACGTAACCTAGGGGTTTAAAGGCTTGTTGTACGTACTAAATGCAACCACAATTCCTGCAAAAGTGACTTAGGATTTTCTTTTCTTTTTTTTATATACTGACAGTTCTGCTCGGAGACTAGCAAAAGATAGGTATGTGGGTGTTTGATTAGCCTATAATGCATACATATTTTATTCCCATATTTATCTATTTTTTATACAAATAATATTACTCAAGGTGTTTTGTGTAACTATTACAAGAACTTGGGGACTTAGAAAGAATTTAGAAAAAAAAGAATAAATGTGCAAGAAAAGAAGATATTTTTTCTCCATGGAAAATTCTAAAGTTACATTAAGAAATCAAAAACATATTTTCCACGTGCAAAAATATTGAGAAGGATATCACTTAACGGATTGACCAAGTCAGAGCTTATCATGACTGACGTGGACATCTCCCAAACGTCCGATTGTGCAACTGACACCTCCCAAGTTCCCATGGAGGATATTTTTGACTCAGTTTTCAGGCATCACGATCTTTAGTTAAAAATATCTTCTATTTGAAATTAGAATTCAAAGTTTGTATTGAAATTTATCTTTGACGTAAGCAAGTCTTTGTAAGTCTATAAAAGGACCTCTTGTATAGATCTAAGGGAGAGTTTCCACCTTCTAGGTTTAAACTATTTCTCTGTTATTATGGAAAACTCTCCAGCACTGTTTCAATTGTAATCTTAGGGTTACTTAATATAAGTTCAATTTTTTCCCTTTTAATTATGTCTTCTATTCCTTTTTCTCCATCTTTTATTTTAATACTTGTTGCTATCATGCTTGGCTAAATTTTTAGTTCTAGGGTTGAGATGAAATTTATGTGAATTGAGATACTTTGAGTATGTTTTGTTCTTTCTCTTGTGCTTTATTGTCATGATTATGTAGACTAGATGTGTATTATAAAGACTACTCATCATTTGATAAACTTCGTTAGACTAACATTGAATTTCTCTTTTTATTCTATCCTTAGGGAAGAATGATTTGGGGATTGTGTATATAATCTCATATCTATCGTATATCATTTGATTTAATTGACTCTATATTTTTTTTCCATACTTGATATTGTATGGTGCATAACATATAGTATATGCTTGTTAGGGTAAAAATCATTTAATCAAATATTAAGATCTAAAACAAGAGCTAATGTAAATTATCTTACGCATCCTCAATGTCACATAAATGTATTTGAAACCTTAGATTTTAATTAATTTGATTGGATTTTGATACTCTAGTTTTAGTTTTTTTTAAACATCATCTCTCTCAAACTCTTCTCAATAATTGCTAGTAAATCTTTGTTTTTAAAACATTTTTCTCTGTGAAATCGATCCGTATTTACTGACGTATTACATTGGACGTCGTGTACTTGTGGTTAAGTAAAACATACACATCACATACAAGTTAGATTTGCCTCCAGAACTCTTTGTTGTTCATGGCGTCTTTCATGTATCGATGATGAGGAAGTTCTTGGCAAACATGTCCCTAGTAATACCAGTACAGTTAGATGAACTACAGGAAGACTTGTTTCTAGTAGAGAACACTATACAGATATTGGATAGAAAAGAACAAGTCCTTAGAAACAAGGTGACTTCATATTTTGGCATGCGGATGCAATACTCTCATTTGTTTAACTAGAAGCGAATTTCGAAAATGAAATTCATTTAAGTAGGGTGTAATATTTTGGAATTCAAAAAGAATGTAACTTTGTAACTGAGAATTTGTCATCTAATCTAAGAATTAATTATTAATAAATGATATTGGTGGTTATGATAATTGTGTGGTAGTTCGCTTGGTCAGTTTGTTGTTTGGCTTGTTCTGTAAGTATGGGTCAGGCAATTGTAGCAAGAGGCAATAATAAGTGTAACTAATTAGCATATAATGTAGGTGCGGATGTTTGGTGCAGATGATCAGAATGGATGACAGGCACGTATTGCCAGCACGGATTGCTAGCGCGCTGTAAAAGTACAGTAAATCACAGCAAAAATATAGTAAGCACTGCCTGACACACAAACTACAGCGTTGCCTGTCCTGCCGCCTGCTTTGTCACCTGGCCACCTCACCTACAACGCTGTCTAACCAGGAAATCCAAGAAGCTATCGGCAACAGGAAGCCTTATAAAAGGAGCTGAAGCCCTCCCCCCGACGTTGGTGCAGAAAATGGGAGAGAGAGGAGAGAAAGAAGAAAGAGAAGAGAGAGAGAGAAAGACCTGTGAGTCAAGAAGGAGAGAGAGGGAACAGTGGGAGGGACGTCCACCGAAGAGCTTATCGAAGGAGGAGGAGATGTCGTTAGTGGTTCCTGTCGCCGATGATCACTAGAAACGTCAAAGTTGAGTTGTCGGAAAAGAGGAGAACCACTGGCGACCCAAAATAGTGTGCGTCCCGCCCATTTTTCCTCGTCTGATTTAGCAAATATCATAGAAATTGTGTAGCTTAGTTTGATTTAAATGTTTGGTAGAAGATCTAGGAATTTTTGAGAATTATCAAGGTTTTTACGATGATTTCTTGACTGGTTTTTATTGTTCTGAGTTTACTATCATGTATTGTGCATGACTTGTAACACCACGAATCCAGGCACGTTACCTAAATCATAGTATCAAAAGCAATTACACTAATTACTGTAACAATTAAACAACTGTAACTAAGGCTCACCTCCAGGAAACAATGTGCGGCTCGTAGCTCCTACTCAGACAAAGGAACTAAACTGCACTCCAATCAACACCTGAAACCAAACAAAGCATACATGAGTGACATTTAAGTCACCCAGTACGCGCCCCAACACACACACTACAAAACTCACTAAAACCAAGAAAACACAACTTCTGATTTATAAAACATGATTCACTTTTGAAAATCCATTTCAAACATCGTTTTTCTTTTCCTTTAAAATACTTGAAAATATATTTCCAAAACATGTCTTTCCTAAAACTCAAACTCATTTTTTCAATGTTTGAGATTTCATCCCAAAACCATACTATTTTCCAAAACTCATCTTTTCTTTCTTTTTATGCATTTTAAAACCATTCTCATATTTCGAGAAATCCATGTTCTCGACCAGGTCTAGCCTAAAACACAATGCCTCACAGGGCTCAAAACCAAAACCACAAACATGGGCTGGTAACTCGTTAAAACACAATTCTTATTTATTTCTAGGATTTTAGGACCAAACACAAGTCCAATCCTAATCAAAACCCATCTTTTCATTTTCACAAGCCACACACTTTTCTCATTAATTCTCACTTTTCTCATTGATGTTACCTTGATCAAGGGTAACTAGACACACAAGCAGTAGGTGAGGACAACATATCCGCTACCTCCCTACACTACCGTGGTGAAGTTCCCTGTACGGGAGGACATCGCCCAGGCCAACTAGCCTCGATTTCTTTTCATATGCACGGGGATACGTCTTTCCGACGTCCCATCGGTGACCCAAACACCTAGTTCATATACCAGGCTTAGCCTAAACCGTCTCAAGCTCAGTGACCACAGTCGTATCTGACAATTGATATCTTATGAATTTGCTGACACCAACCCCTCGTGGTCTCACTTTGGCAACCACGGTTGTGTCTGACAATTGGTCGCCAACCCTCATGATTCCACAACACATTTTTATTATTTCATTTTCTAAACTCTTAGGTTTTCCTATCGAACCCATTTCATCTTATCCATTCGTTGCAGGAATCTTCTCTATGTAACACATGACCCTCTACAGGGGTCCTAACTCTAAATAATTCCAAAACCATGTATTTAAAATCACAAATTGGGTCACATGCCCAAAAACCACACTAAACCACACATTTAATCACTTTTATTCATTTTTAGGGCTCTAAACCCAAAATCATTTCCAAATTCACTTATTTGGATTCCATGTCCCTCCATGACATTTACATGGGGAAAACACCATTTACACATACTCATTATCTCTTTAAAATCATTTATTTTCATTTTACATACTCATTTATTCATATAGGCCAGGGGATAAAAATCAGTAGACCGAAATCAAGATCAGTATACTAAAAATCTCTAGTTCAGTATACGGAGTCCTTTTGGTATACCGAAACCCTTTGTCTCGGTCGACTAAGCTTCCTCGATCTACCGAAGCCAAGGGCGTGGCTGAAAACTGACAAGAAATCGGTATGCCAAATCTAGTTCGACATGCCGAATTCTCCATGACCTGTACACTTCCCATGTTTACGACCCAAATGTTCGTCGGAATTAGGACCTCCGACGGACCCAATAAACATACATCATAAGACATGAATAAAACATGGGGTGTAGACCCTTGAGTCTACTTCAAAACCCCTCAAACCATTCATCATTTCATTCATCATGCTATCCATACAAAAATCATTAAGGCATGGAACTCGTTCTAAATCGCTGTAGCCTACTTGCCAAAAATTCGTATAAATCCACATAAATTCATCCTAACCACATGATCTCTACATATTCATTCTATCCATTACATTCTCATCCTTCACACTATTTTTCTATGATTTTATATACATTTTCATCATTTTTCAAGCATTTAACACATTGAGCTAAAGAATGTAAAACGAGAGAGGAAGAGGGGTTGTGTACCTCAGGTGGCAATCCGACGACCTCCCCTGCACCCTAGAGAAGCTTTTTCCACCAGCGATCCTTGCGGACGAAATTGTCCTCCTTTGGCTCGTGCACCACCCTTTCTCTCCCTCTTTCTCTCTTGGCTTCCTCCCTTTCATTTCCTCCTCGCACTTTATCTCCTCCTCCTCTCGCGTAACGCCGACCACCAATCCTATCACCCTCGCATTGAAGGGGACGGGGAGGCATGGGCTCTATCTGTGGTGGCACGGGTTGGAGAGAAGAAGAAGAAAGGAGACGAAGAAGATAAGAACTTGTGAGGGAGAGAGAGAAAAACGGAAAGAAAGAAAAGGAAAAAGATGGGCACACAAATCGAGGCAACTGTGCATCCTCAGATCAGACCCCACATTGGTCCCACAACACAAACAGGTGCATAGAAAGCCAACCAAAACCTCACACACACAAGAAACAACAAATTATCCGTTAATAAATCATTTACACAATATTACAAATAATTACATGGTTTATAGTTAAAATAGATAATCAGGCCTAGAAGTCACATCCGTCCCCCTTTAAAAGGAATTTCGTCCTCGAAATTCAGCTCTAATAAAACAAATAGAGGTATTGTCTTTGGATGTCCATCTCAAGCTCCCAGGTAGCCTCCTTTGTACCATGGTGCTGCCACTGAACTAATACCAATGGAATCAATTTATTCCTGAGGACTTGTGTTTTTCTGTCCAGTATCTGAACTACATTATCAACCATAGTCAAGTCCTCTTGCAGCTCCTCTAACTGCACCTGTATAACATGGGATGCATCGGCCAAACATTTCTTCAACATGGACAAATGGAAGGTGCTGTGCACACCAGCCAACTCTAAAGGTAGATCTAGTCTGTATGCCACCCCACCAACCCTCTTCGTAATCTAGTACGGTCCGATGTATCTTGGGCTCAACTTGCCTCTCTGTTTGAACTACATCACTCCTTTGGTTGGTGATACCTTCAGGAATACGAAGTCTCCTACCTCGAATTCTAAAGGACTTTATAACCATGCCGGCGAAAACCTCGGGCTTGGCGTGAAAGGCCAAATGCGCGAGGATCGGCAAAGTCACGGCAAAAATAACAAAAATAAAGTGCAGGAGTCGCCACCTAGTCTATTAAAAATTGGAGACGAGGAAAACCATTTAAAAATACTCAAATCATGCAAAATTAGCCGAATGGAGAAGTAGGTCATAAACCAGAAAATTAGGCAAAGATCCCTGTTATGCACGAGGAAGGTATTAGGCACCCTCGTGCGCCTGAAAATTGGTCTTTCTATGGGTTTCTAGTTTACTTATACGAATGTCGGCTTTTCAACCTTTCTGTACGCCCGAGGGCGATATGCCATGCCATGCTAAGTGAGTGGTGTCTTATGCTAAAATAAGGGTGCATGGAGTGCAGGGTGTGTCCTAATGCTCAGAAGTATCGCTCATATAATGGGTCAAACATTGATGCAAAAATATTG
>JAMKQA010017089.1:0-13151 GCA_024699735.1 Posidonia australis | reverse complement strand
ACTATTAAATCAATGGTCTTTCATTCCATTGATAGGAGCCTCAGGGGGAATTCTAATTGGATGGGATGATAGATATATAAAACTGATCAATACAATATTTGCTTCATACATTGTTTCTTTAAACTTTAGAAATCATTCAGATGGTTTTGAATTGTGGCTCACAGGTGTTTATGGTTCTTGCGATCACAAACTAAAAACTGAATTTATTGAGGAACTAAATTCCCTTAGCAATATGGTGAATTCCAAGTAGGTTATTGGGGGAGATTTTAATTTAATTAGATTTTCCCATGAACACTCTGCTAGAAGTACCATGAACATCTGATATGAAACTTTTCAATGCTTTTATAGACAGTAACCTTTTAGTGGATTTATCCCCAAGTAATTTTAAATACACTTGGTCTAACATGCAAGCCCAACCCACTATAGTCAGACTTGACAGATTTCTTATATCTCTAAATTGGGCAGATAAATTCCCCAACTCTTATTGTCTGTGTAAAACTAGGGTGGCCTTTGATCACATTCCTATTACTCTTAACACCATACCCATTGATTGGGGACTTATCCATTTTAAATTCTACAAGTCATGGTTCCTTATTGAGGGATTTGTACCTTTCATAGAAAATTTCTGGCAAAGATCCTACAATATTTGTATTTCCACCTCACATGTGGTAAAATTTGCATTCAGACTGAAATTTTTAAAAAAACAGATAAAGGGTTGGATCAGACCTGTTAGGGAGGAAAGATGTAATAGATTACTGTCTATTGAATCTCAAATTGCTTTCATTGATTCTTTAGCAGTATCCTCCCAAATCCAGGACAATCTTTTGACTTTAAAGAGGGATCTTTTGAGTGAACACTGCACCTTGCTTCAAGAACAAGAAGTTTATTGGAAGCAGAAATTCAGAATTCAATGGCTTAAAGAAGGGGACTTAAACACATCCTTCTTTCACAATATGGTTAAGTGTAGGAGGAGAAATAATGCCATTCACTCCCTGAAGATTAGGGAAAATATAACCTATTCTCCTACTATAATATCCAAGGAATTAGAGGAACACTTTTCAAGGCTATTCAATAAACCTAAAGGATATTTCCCAACTTTGAACTGGGACATATTAATTTCTACAAAAATTCAAAATCCAGAGGCTTTGGAAGGAGTTTTTTCTCTAGAAGAAATTCACAGAAATGTTAAGCTATTGCCTGGGGATAAGGCCCCGGGTCCAGATGGATTCTCTTTGTGTTTTTTCCATCAGTTTTGGAATCTGGTCAAATTAGATATTCTTGAAGTTTTTAACAACCTTCATGCTTCCACAGATATAGATTTTCTAGAACCCATCAATCAAACCTTTATCTCCCTTATTATTAAATTGGAGGGTGCACAATGTATTAGAGACTTCAGACCTATCAGTTTAGGTAATAGTCTATACAAAATCATCACTAAGACTTTGGCTTCAAGATTTTCCCCAGTGATTGATAAAGTTATAGATAATTCCCAATGTGCCTTTACTCTGGGAAGATATATAGGAGATTGTTTCTTGGTGGCTTAAGAAATACTGCATTATATGAAAGTGATTGGAACCCCTGGGTACGTTCTAAAATTGGATTTTGAGAAAGCATTCGATAATGTTAATTGGGACTTCTTATTGGATTCCATCTCAAGATTAGGCTGTGGCACCAAATGGACAAATTAGATAAGGATGTGCATTTCTCATGTTAGATTTTCTATCCTAATTAATGGTTCTCCCAAATGATTCTTTAAAGCATATAATGGATTAAGACAGGGAGATTCATTTTCACCCCTTCTCTTTATTGTTGTTACAAACATCCTTAATAGAATGTTATCACTTGCTGTGGACAATAATTTGATTTCAGGCATTCAACTATCAAATGGTGGACCACACATAGTAAATATACAATATGCAGATGACACTATGTTATTCCTATCAGCTAGTGAGGAAAATATAATTAATATAAAGAGGATTCTGTGTTGTTTTCAAACTTGTTCTAATTTAAAAATAAACTTTCAGAAATCATCTCTTACTGGTATTGAGGTTCTTGATGACTCCATCATTAGATCTTCTCATATTCTTGGATGTACTACATCCCTTCTCCCTATGAAATATCTAGGTTTACCTTTACACTTCAGGAGGGCAAATGTTAATGATTGGTCCCTAGTAATTGAAAAAAATATCAAAAAAACTATCTCTCTGGAAGGCTAAGCAATTATCTTTAGGTAGAAGATTAACTCTCGTGAACTCTGTACTGTTAGCCATCCTTACCTATTACCTCTCTGTTCTTCACCTGCTAGTTGAGGTGGAGAAAGCGATTGACAAACTAAGGTGTAGATTTCTTTGGAAATCCTATTTACCTTCATCCTCTTCTTTTCATCTGTTTAAGTGGGCAACACTATGCAGATCAAAAGCTCAAAAAGGATTAGGAATCATTAACATTAAAAGTTTTAATATGGCTTTAAAATCTAAGCTGCTATGGCAACTACTTTCTAACTCCTATTCTTTAAAGTGGAAAGAAATTTTAAAAGCAAGATATTTATCTAGATCCTGGCCAAGGGCACTTTTAAATATATCAACTGGAAGATCTTCTCTAATCTGGTAGGAAATAAAAGGTTGTTTCAATTTATTCAATAGTTTCACCACTTTTCAAGCAAAAAATGGAAGTAACATTATTTTTTGGGAAAATAGATGGTGGGGTGGGGAACAACTAAAAAATATTCTCCCGAATCTTTTTAAGTTGGCTAAATTAAAAAAGACTTCAATTGTAAAAACAATTGAAATCTTTAAAGCAGATTTTGATAAGTTATTTACTAGTCCTACGTCATATGACAACATTGTTAATGTTCAAACTCAGGTTTATATTCTTACAAATATTCTAAACAATATAATGCTTTGTCCTGAGGAGGACACTTTGGAGTGGATTCCCTTTAAAAACTGTTATACTGTCAATTCCAGCTACAATGTTATAAATGATGGTGGACTTAGATTTCAATTTCATGATCATATCTGGCTCAGTTGGGTCCCTTTAAAGGTCAAACTATTTTCCTGATTGGCTTTATTCAATAAGGTACTAACTAAAGTCAACATTTGCAAAAGGGACTGGAATGGTTCTAAAATATGCATCTTTTGCAGGAGATTTGAGGAAACAACTAATCACTTATTCATCAATTGTTCCTTTTCCACAACTATATGGAAGGCTTTTATTTAGGATCCTTTATACCCTACTATATGTTCTATTGCTGATTTATTTACATTCTTACCTCCCTTGAAATCTGAATTATCTCTTAAAGGCAGCCACACATTGATTCAGATTACCTTGTGGTATATATGGAAGGAACGAAATAACAGAATCTTTAGGAGAAAGTGTAAAACTCCTTATATTATTATTAATGGAATTTTATCTATTTGTCATTGCTGGATTGATCCTATGGGTGTAGGTTTTGAAAAAGAAGAGGCCTTCCGTGCAATTTCATCCTTGGAACATGAAAGGGCAATGGAGCACGCAACTCATGCTCCTCAAACTGACAGGCCTTTGGATTCCAACCAGTCCTCCCTAATTGCTGCGGATGAAATCCCTTCTTATGATTAATGTTTTGTTAATCGAATATTACTATTTTGATATATTTGGAATGCTTTGTCTTAGCCGGATGATGGCTGATTTTTAAGATAAACTGTAATTGTTGTGGTTCAGACTTAGTTGTGATAGAATTACAGACTAATTAATAGATTACTGTTTACAAAAAAAAAGTACCAATATTCTCTGAAGCAACAGAGGTTGATCAGAAGCTTGACATCAAAATTAGATGTACAGGAGATGTTTTTTTACTATTCAGTTCATATGGGCCAAACTTTTCAGTCATCTAAGATCAACAAAGAAAAATGTGCTTGAAATTCTGTGAGCAAAAATTGGTTTCAGTGGGGTTTTAGCTCTTTCATTAGATGTTGATAAAAGCTTGTGCAGCAAAATTGATACACTTTAGAATTGATTGGTTGAACATTAAAATAGAAATAAATAATGTACATGTAATATTCAATTATGTCTTCGATGCAAGCATCACAGATTCAATGTCCTATCTTTTGTGAATCTATTATTACAATCAACAAGGTGGATTTACTCAGCATCACAAAATTCTCATTTACAAAGCATTTAACTAATGTTTTTGATATATAAGAGCTAATACTCTCTAAGCAAGGGCACCTTTGCTCTATTATTTATTCATGACTTACTAAACTTTGGCCATCTTCGTATACCCATGCCCTTTCACAAACATTTAAAAGGTTGGAGTTATAGAAGGTGGACAAAAACCGTCTAGCTTGCCCATCACACTAGTTTCTTCGCCTTAATGCAGGTTGGGATGCTCTCTATTAGGTCTCTCAACATGAACTAAAGAATAGATTTCTGTTCTTGAGATACAAACATAACTATCATTAATTATATAAACAAATTTATTCAAGTTATAAGTTATATGGTTCCCTGCTGTGGCATTGGCATTTTTCAATACAATAGAAATATTGTTTATAGTAGTAATCTAGAATGCTTTATTCTTCTACAAGTAAACCTATTTAAATACAAAAGATTCTCTTAATGAATGGACAAAAAATTGTAAACAAAATAATAATCTTATCTACATGAGATCATGATCCAATAGCGTGTGAGTGTCAGTGTATTATCAAAATAATAATTCGTGTTAATATTCTAAGTACAACTATTTGAGAAATCATACCGATACAAAATCACACCAAACCGTGACACTAGCAAATTCGTGATAGAATTATTTTTCACAAAACCTCATTTTAACAAAATAAGGCCAAATGCGTCTGATCGAGAATGACTTCTCTTGCATTCTACCTTATTTTTGTAAAATGAGGTAACTTCATCTATAACAGTTGGATTGAAATCCAACGTAATATATTAAAATCACTTACTTTACTATTAGTGGTTTTCTACAAGGGCATTGAATTTTCACGTTCCCTCCAACATGTTCTACGCGTTGATTTTTTTCGCAACAATCTTTAGCAGTTACATTGAGATTGAGGACCCTGATATGGCAACTTACGAATAACGCTCTAACCGAATCACTTTAACACACATCGTATTTTTTCCCACTTTTTTGAATCTCGTTCCTGTTGCACACGTATTCTCTTTCCAAACGATGTATGAGAGAGTTTTTCCCTACTATTGATTGAAAGAATTTCAAATCATTCATGCACGGTAGACAACGAAATGGCTACACCGATACTAGTGTTTATTTTTCCCCAATTTTGTGATTTTTGTTGTTTTTATTTGTATATTTGAGGATTCATTTTTCTCTTTTTTTAAATTCAAATTAGTTGTAATTTATGCTGTTCTTTGTAGTTTGTTTCACCATGTAATGCGTTACTTCTGATTACTTTTGTTTTTATTCCTGTTATTCAATTTATATACAACAGATATGAGTTTGTGTATTTTTTAATTTATTTTATTCATTATTGTTACATTTGTAATGCTTGTTTTCTACCATTTATTTCATTTTGTTGTTGTGATGATTAGTAACACTATTTTGCTTTTATATTCCTGTGTTAATTATTTTCATCTAAAACTTGTTTCCACTTGTAATTCAGTTGGATGGAAACGGAAACTAGATGAATTCAAGGAACAAAGAATTGATTGTTCGAAGTAATAGTGTTACTGAATTGATACAGATGATGTAGGCACATCATATATTGTGTAGTACTTTCCAACATTGGATTTGTGTTATGCATATTATTATTTGTATATTGGTAAAGTGGAATTTGATATTCATAAAAGTTCACAGAAGTACTTGAATAACAAACGTATACATGAAGTAGCAAGGAAAGTGTTTGTTTGTAATAAGAAAGGTAAATTTTTTGATAATTTAGAGGACGTATCAACAAGTCAGTTAGTTAATGATAAAGAAGTTATTCTAGCAGATGACCGTGACAATTATTTGAAGGATTCAGTGTCTCTAGTATGTAAATAGATATTTAGTTCATTTAGATGTGATTGTAAGGCTTCAATTACATTCAAATAAGATTTCAATATTAACAAGTGATATGTCAGTCATTTTGTTGAGAAACACAATCATAGTTTAATGTCACCCTCAAAGTGGTGTTATCTCAAAATAAATAGGAAGATTCCTATTACTACTCAAAGTTTTATTGATGTAATGGCAATGATTGGTTTTACATCGTCACAAACAGCTTGACTTATTGAAATACAATGTGATGGTATTGAAAAGTTAGATTGTATGATTTAAGATATTAATAACCATAGACGTGATAAGAGGAAAGAAATCTAAGAGTATGACGCTAATTTGCTTATTGAACATTTTGAGTTGAGGAGGTCTAAGGATGCAAGGTTCTTTTATGACTATAAAGTTGATGATAATAGGAGGTTGATACATTGAATTTGGGTGGATGACACATCTCAACTAGATTAGGAATTATTGAGGATGCGGTTACATTTGCCACTTCGTTTACAACCAATCAGTATTTGATAATATATGCTACTTTTTATGTGATAATCATCATCGTCAAACTGTATTTTTTGGTTCTGCATTTTTTATTAATGAGACGAAGGAATCATTTGTCTGGATTTTTGATCGCTTCAAAGAATGCATGAGTAAAAATCCTTACTTTATTTTTGTAACCATGCCGACGACAGCCTCGTGCTTGGCGCGAAAGGCCAAATGCATGAGGGTTGGCAAAGTCACGGCAAAATAATAAAAGTAATGATAAAATGCAGGAGTCGCCACCTAGTCTATTTAAAAATGGGAGACGAGGAAAACCGTTTTAAAACATTTAAAGTCATGCAATAAAACCAATGAAAAAGGTCAACATGAACTAGAAATGGGCAATGATCTCTATTACGCACGAGGAAGGTATTAGGCACCCTCGTGCGCCCGAAAATCGGTCATCCATGGGCTTTTCGTTTACTTATATGAAATGTTGGCTTTTCAGCCTGTTTCTATACGCCGAAGGGCGATATGCCATGCAATGCTACATGCAAGTGGTGCCTTATGCTAACATGGGTAGAGAGACTGTAGGATGTGTTCTAATGCTCAGAAAGATCACCCGAGTGGTGGATCAAACACCGGTGCAAAGATATTGCACAGACATGACTAAAGATCCAACAACTCTGAGGGGCTAATGTCCTTGCTTTGCTATATGCAAAACCTATGCTACCATGCATAAAATGGATGAAAACAAACTGAAGTCATATTGATATGGCCAGGAAGACACCCAAAGAAGACCAAACGCAAAACAAATCGGAAACCATGTGAAACATCATGCCAAAAACCACCGTGTGCAGTGGAAAACAGGTAGGTGCGCCAGACTGGTGCGCCACCTATGTGCTCTACTGAGGTGTGCCAGCAAAGTGTGCCAGTGAAGTTATATAAAATCTGATAAATATGCATAAAATCATCTGAGAACATATCATGAATATCTGAAACTCCCAATCACACATGAGTGGATCTTCCCCTCTCCCGTAAGGTCATAAAGGAAAGGGGAAACCCAAGAAAATATGATATGGGTCTTGTGCTCAAGGGCAATATGCCTCACACAAGACCACATAACCCTCATACTAAATGAAACTAATGAGTTTCAGCTATGCTTCCCGATTCTGGATCATGGATCGTTGCATAAGAACTCTCCAAACAAGAGTCCATGGGACAACCAGTTCACCAAACCCCTGTAACAGGCTGACTATGCTAGATGCAAAACTAAAACAAACAGTACTATCACATGCTAAAATCATGCACACAAGAACGTGACATATCAGGGATAAAACATCATGAAAACCAAAGTCCAAGACAATCGGAATAGCATTCAGATTATAATGCAAAGTTGGCTGCCTGCAACCTGCGACCAGGCAGGTGCACCAGCCTGGTGCGCCTGGATGGTGCGTCCTAAATACTCTGTTTCAGACTGCAGTTTGATCTCAGAGTTAGGACTAAATGCATGCAACTGAATAGGTGACTGACCACCCAGACCATTTATCTAGATGCCAGACTACTTAAATATGATAAAGATACAAGCATGAAAACCCTTTTCTCACTCTCTCTTCAAGTTATGCATATTCATGGATTACAAGGGCTGTAACTACTGTTGATGATTTTATGGGTTTTGTAGTGATTTAGTTGGCTTACTGATCATGCAGAAATGATAAACATGTAGAGAGGATGATTTACATTTCATTCCATAGCTAGTGGCTACATTGGATCAAGATTCATTGTTAAAATAGAACCATACAGTGTAGAGATCATTACGCCACAGAAGCAATAAGCATATATGAAGAAACATCCAAAATATCACAAAAGGCAAGAGAGAACATTGCTATATAAACCATATATTAGTTTGGTTGCATGCTTTATTCCGGATATGATCTAAAAAACCTAAGTAGAGATAGGTAAAGGGCCTTACCTTGCTTAGCGTGTCTCCTCCTCGGATGGCTCAAGGTATCTCCTCCTTGTTGCCTTGGATTCAGCTGGGAGTGCTCTGGGATGCGAGAATGTGCTCTGGGAATTGAGGTGTAGGTTGCTGGGAGTGGGTGATTTGCTAAGAGATGGTAAGTAGCTCAACCAATAGAGCAAAACATTGCTTAAGCAAGGCTTTTTAAAGAGGATCACATGGTAACTCCTTGGGATGCAAAAGGACTCGAAGCTCAACAGCCTCACGTAGATTTGTGTGGAATATTCGCAAGACTGTTACAAGCACAGCAGATGGAAAGCTAACAGCTAACACCTTGAAAAGTGGCGGTGTGCCAGGTCAGGGTGCCAGAGTGGTGTGCCAGTATAGTGCGCCACCTTGGTGTACCGGGGGGGGGTGCCACCTTAGTGCGCCAACATGGTGCGCCAACTAGGTGCTCCACTTTGGCGCTCCACTGTGGTGCTCCCACCTAGCTGCTGGATCATAGGCTTGTGGTCGATTTGTGCGATGATCTCTAGCTAATTAAAATGTCAAATTGGGTTCAAAGGTGGTTAAGCTTGCCGCATCCAAAGCAACATCTTCAAGAGGATCCATCTACGAGCTGCCTCAAAATCGGGGTGTCTACAATTTTCTTTTACTAAATGTCTTTTTTGGTATTACTATTTCTTGTACTGTTTTGTTTTTTAATGTTATTTTTTTAGAAAAAGCCCCTTGTGATTACAACTTATCAAGATCTTAGGATGAAGATTGCATTGAAAGAATCATTCTCAGATATAATCCATAGACTTGAGGACTTTGAAGGAATCTTGTTGGCACTTTGATCTCAATTGGCTTTGTTTGCAAGTTTGCAAAAGGTGAGGGATTATTTGCATTTTTCCAAAACTTGAGGGTTTTATTGCAAATTTTCCTGATATGTCAAATTTCTACTGAGTTGCTAAGCTATCACTTTCGAAGTTCTACGGAGTATTTGCTAATGTCTGCCTCACACATAACTTCCCATATTCTTCATGGACTATTCTACAAATTTCATAATCTAAGGAGGTTTTCTGCAAATTACCATCTGATGAACTTTTTGAAGACCATGCATTTGCTTTTCTTGGCATTTCACATTTTACTCTCCAAATGCAAGTTGTAGAATGCTGGGGGCCGAAACGCAATCTTCGCTGCCATTTTGCGTTAGACTATCTGCACTGCTGATACAGAGGTCCACTGAATAACTGCCATAATTGACCAGTCACAGACTTTGTTTCATTTAGGAGTTGCAACTGAACTATGCACCATGACTCTTCTTATTTCTTTTCTTTCTTTTTCTTTCCTCATTTTATTCTCCCTCTCTATTTTCCTTCTTTATTTTTCATTTATTTTCCTCCTTTCATTTCACCATATTATTTCGTTTCACCCGTGTCCCTTCTTCTTCCTCAACATTTTCCCAACACAGGAGACGAAACCCATCTCCTTCTCCCTCTCATCAACGAAGCCTCCTCTTCTCCCTACGAAATCTCCCTCTCTCCTTCTCTTTTCCTCAAGGCCGTTAACGAGTGCCCCTGGTGATGCGCCGGTAAGGTGCTCAAGTTCGGTGAGGCGGTGTGGTGTGGGGATCTTGTGCGGCGGCCTGGTGCGGCAACATCGGCGACAGTGGCGGCGATGGATCAGACTCTCCGAGATTGGTTGGAGAGAGGCTCGCCGGTGGAGGTATCTCTTCTTTCCCTTGATCTCTTACCCTTTTTTGTGTGCTTGCCTGCCTTTCCCTTTCCTTGGTGGTCGACAGCAAAATGGGTTCCGATGAGCTATGGGGGCTGTCGACGAGTGGTGGCTCGGTCGGAGGGCTGGTCGTGCGGGCATGGGGCTGCGTAGGGGTGGCGCGTGGAGGCCAGTGGTGATGTGGTTTGCGGGTTGGTGGTGATCAGGTTGTGGCAGTGACAGTGAAGGTGGAATGGTGGCTTGGTTGGAGGTGCGGTGACATGGTGGATTCCGGCGTGATGGAGCAGACCATGGGGTGGTCACGTTGGTGGGTAGTTCTGTTAGGCACCAGTAGACTTTGTTTTATGCAGATCTGTGAATTTATTTGTTCATGTCCTTCGTGCCAAAAACATAGATTGAAGACATTTTGCCCTTAAATAATTGAACAAACATGCCATCTGTCAACTCACTTGAAATATGATTCTGCCCTTGAACCAAATCATGAACTGCCAGTTTCAAAGCTGGAGTCAAATTTTGTCATGTAAGTCAACTTTCACTTAGCAAACCTTGTCTAGGCAAAACAAACGTAGAACAACAAAACTGCAAAGTAATAAGTGTCCATGTTTTACTGCAATATTGAGCTATGGCTGCATCTCATTTAATTTGCACTTGTAAAAAGGGCCGTTGCTGCTAAAATGCTTACATACCTGCTAATATACTTTGTTTATGTACACCACACCTTTTTGTTCTGCCAATGACTGCAGACTTTACAAATATACCTTGTACTGCCATGCTTTACCTTGAGATTTGTGCCTTGCTATGTTCGGATATACAATATTTATTTTGCTTGTCGTGCTGCTTAAATCCTGGTTTGACCCTTGCCCCCTTGCAGGATAATCCAATTCTCGAGGAAGGAACACCACAGCCTTCGCGAGACACACCCTCGAGTTCTCGTCCACGGCGACGAGACAGCTCCTTGAAGTCACGTGCTTCCAGCAGTTCGACACCTGCTGTCCTCATCGAGGTAAGCTAAACTGGAATAACCTGTATATATGACATAAACCTAACATCTTTATTAACAAATGCACTTTCAGGAGTCTGGCAACTTTGCGGGGCGACTCCTTAGCAGCAATCATACTTGCGAGAGCCTCGACTTCATGGTAACTATTTCATTCCCTTCTTTTTTTTGTTAGCATGCTTTGGCTCTAACACCACTGCTTGTCTGATCCTGTATTTATTTATTCTGCTATTACTATTTCAGGTTGGTGACGCTAACCGGGTGATGTAGTGTCATTGGGCCCCTATGCTCGATCACTTTCACCGCTTACCTGAGTTTTTACAGGACTTTCTGCTCCCCGGTCCTCCTTTGGTGGCTTACTCTGCATTCCAGCCATCCACGACCACTACAACTTCTTCCAGGCTTTAGTGGAGAGATGGAGGTTCGAGACGCATACTTTCCATTTCCCATTCGGAGAGTTGACCATCCTACCTGACCAGTGGGCCCTGCTGACGGGTCTCCCATTCGACGACGAGTTGATCATAGGCAAGACCACACATGGGATGCATCTGGCCCCTGCGCTTTTAGGTCGTGTTCCTCCAAAGCCACCTAGGGGGAAACATATGATCATTGTGGAGTGGCTTAGAGAGTGGGACCAGTTCTGGCCAACCCAGAGCCGGGCAGTGACGATGCAGATTTTGTACTCAGGCACTTCCTGCTGGATCTACTAGCGATGATCTTCTGTGATTCTTCCGCTTACTGTATTCATGTGGATTGGCTAGCATATCTAACCAACTTGGAGTATCTTGATCACTATGACTGCGCTGGAGCTAGCTACACTTGGCTGATCTGTGGGCTTGATAATGTAGTTAGGCTGGGTCACCGGTCTTACGTGAGACTGTATCCCCTGCTCACTGTAAGTATTTTACTTTCTTTTTGCAAATTTTCCCTTTTTGATGATATCTGATTAATTGTCCTTTTGCTTGCTGTTGCTAGTACTGGGCCATGGAACACATTACACGGGGACACGGCTTTGGCCGCCTCTGTGACGAGCTTCTCCCCCTCCCTCGCCAGTGGGTTGAGCCTGACCACCGGGCTACTGCAGGGGTCTACAGCTACGAGTCCTACCGATATCTACTGGATTTGGTAGAGCTTGAGGACGTAAGTTTTTATGTTTTGGACTTTATTTTCTGCATGTTCATATATGCCCGCAATACTTATAATTGTTTATTGCTACAAACAGGTTCACTTGCGCCCATTCTCCAAATATGACGGCTTCAACTAGGCACCTTTGAACTCTGGCAGTGTTTTGAGGGACAAGCAAGTGAAGTTTTATTGCATGAAAAAGTCGGCCTATTTCCTTCCAAGGCGTTGAGGCACCAGGTGCTGAACGGATTCTGTATTCCTGCTCCTCCTTCAGACATGGATCTCCTGGTCCCGTCTTGTGCTGCGGCTAGGAGTCAGCACGCTGCTACTGTGGCTTCTCAGGACAGACATATTATTTGAGAAGTCAACTATATGGACTACTTAGCTTGGTACAGGCGGGTCGGGAAGCCCTACCTTTTTGAGGAGGCCTTGCGCGATAGCCAGCGTGGAATATGGTATGGCTTCGACTGGGTCAAGGTAAATTGTTATAATTTCTGCTTGAAAACTTTATTTCATACAAAAGGACAAATCTAATATTTGTTTTGTTGTAAATATGTCTTGAATTATGTCTTTGTTTCAGGGTTAGTTTGGTCATTTGACCATTTAGGTGCCCTAGTATTTAAGTAGGCTAAGGCACAGACTCCAATTGAATAGAGAGAACTCCTCCCTCTTCTTTCCAGATCTAGGATTTCATGTGAGGTTCATCTGTGGAGGATTGGATGCTTGCTTTAGGGGATGGCATTCTGATTTCTCCTTCACCACTCGGCACAACAAGTGGTACCAGAGCTTAGGTTCGAAGGTGAAGGAGAAAAGGGATTTGTGATTTGTGCTTTTGTTTTGGGGAAGAGAAGGGGACGTGCATTGGTGAGGGTGAAAACCCTAGATCGAGT
>JAMKQA010017087.1:0-15167 GCA_024699735.1 Posidonia australis | reverse complement strand
ACTCCAAAACTCCTCAATCAAAACAAGAATCCATTAAGCATGCTGTTCTAACAAAAATCACAAAGGCATCAAGCCCAGACACAATCACTGTAGCATGCTTCAAGAATCCTCACGAAAATCATACAAAACACCCACGAATCAACATGATATCAACATAATCACATTATTCTTCTCATTCCCAACATTTCCCTCATTTTTGCATGATTTTAACATGATTTCCATGATTTTTCCCTCTAAACCCAACATGCCTCAACTAATGGAGGAAGACAGAAGGGGAAACAGTAGGGAAACGCGTACCTGGCTTCGACGAGCCTCGCATGCCCTCCAACACCGGCAGTGCATGACACCAGCCTTCCCTTCCCCCCACTCACGAGAGCTCCTCCGACGCACGACTCCTCCAAAGCCACCACACACCCTCTCGCCCTCTCTCTGGTCTCTCTGCTTCTCCCCCATGCCGCACACCTCCTCTTAACACCCCCCGACGCCTACCATCTCGGAATCCCGCCGGTGTCCACCAGCGTAGCTCTAGACAGAGGGGACGGAATGAGCAGCCCTCCCCCCGTTAGGTTTCACGAGATCATCCCATCCGTCACGGGCGTGGAGAAGACGGGAAAAAGGCACGGCACAGCTGGCTCCTGACCGGGTCCATGCCCAAGCCAAAAGTGGGTCCACCACAAACACGGGTCCTAATGCAGAACCGACCCACTAGCCAAAGAAAACACACCACAGGGGAGAAACCAGGGGCACAAAACACAGAAGGAGCCCATAGCCAACAAACACAAACTGGATTTACCATTAATAAACCATACACAAATAATTACAAGAAATTCCATGGTTTATATTAAATGGAAAAAAACCAGGCACAGATGTTACATGTTGGGTTAGATCAGTGCATGGAAAATCAACAAACTTTAAGGTTGGACCCCCCCCCCCCCCCACAGGGGAACAAGAACAAGAGTGGCGCATATGAGTGGCGCCAAACAAAACTGAGAAAAGAAAGATGGACAAACTAGGAAAATGGGGAAGAAGAACAATAGTGGCATACACATGTGTTGCCAAAAAGAGGCAAGGAGAGTACAAGCTAGGAAAAAAAGAAGTCTGATGGATTCCTTAAGAAAAACTGGGAGAAAGGTGAAAACCCCTAAGGTTCCAGTATCCTTGGAGCTTGTAGGCCCTGACACGGTAAGGTCGGCTATTCTAGGGTGCACACGTGTGCGTGCAAGTGTGCGTGCACGTGTGTGTGCAAGTGTGTGTGTGGGCTGCCTCCTGTGTGTTGACGATAATGCTCCCATTGTCAATCAAATTCTGGACAGCATTCCGGAGAGTGTGACACCCATTTGTCGAATGCCCACGTACGTGATGGTATCGGCAAAACAAGTTTGCCTTATACCACTGAGGAAGCGGGTTCGATGGTTGACGAATCTCTGGTAGCTACAGAAATGGCACAACTTTAGGAAAGATGTCGCTCAGCGATTCTCCGAGTGGGGTGAGGTCTCTTTCCTTATGGCAAGGCTGCCCTTGCCATTGTTGCTGCCCTTGCTGGCTCGGCATATCACGACATGTCGGTTCAACGGTGACATGTGGATGTGCAATGCACACTGAACTAGATGTTGGTGATGATAAAGATATGGGTGCAAGTGATATGCCTCGTGCGGTAACAATAATAGTACCACAGTTGATTAAAGTCTGTATGACATCCCACAATGTGAAGCATTTATCAGTCGAATGCCCCAAGGCTCGATGATAATCGTAGTATACGATCGCATTGTACCACCGAGGGAGTGGAGTCGGCGGGGGACGCGGATCCGGGAGTCTTAGAAGTGACACAACCTGAGGAAAAACAGTGCTCAGTGGCTTACCCAGTGGTGTGTAGTCACTTTCAACGTGACGACCTCGTTTCTTCTTAGGTTTCTGTTCTTGTTGAGCCGATGCGACGAGATGCACTGGCTCGACAGTGGGAGGTGTGAGCCTAGTGTGCGGTGACGACCTATGTGTTGGACCCTGATCCTGATGTTGATGTGAATTCTTAGGATGCTGTGTTGTGTGTGGTGTTGAGCGCGAGAGCAACAACTACAGCACTGGGACAGCTCCGGGTGACGGACTCGAGAAATGTTGTACTCTCGCGCAACGATTGGGTTGACTCCTAGGTGACTGTGATGCATGTTGTGAATAATGCAATTGTGGTGCAGGTGGCAGAGATAACGCCCCCATCGCTGGAGCAGTGGGATGTTGAGGCGATGGTATGGGCGATAAAGTAGTGGGGTGAGCCTACAATACTATAGTGGTCTGCACTGGAACCTCAGAGGTCGAAGGAGGAGGACTCTCAACATGATCAAGAGAAAGGGCCATGTGCTCGAACTCTCGGGCCAAAGCCCTCAAGCATTGAGCCTGCGTGGCCGAAGACCCACCAAAAGATAGGTCAGAAGGCACGACCGGAACAGGAACGGACCCTAAAATAGATGAATCCACAGCTTCTTGAACTCCTGAAATAGGAGGGCCCGAGGAATAGGATGCAGATGGCAAAACTTCTGGGACCCGCGTGGTAGTCACCGTAGTTGAATCAGTGATGGGCCCTAGACGGACTTGTGATTGCCGCTGTCCCAGAAGAGAAGATAAGGATCCTCCTTGATTCCCAAATCGGGATGCACAGAGGGAAGGAGAAGCAGTCAAAGTGAGAGAAGGAGGACCTGAGTGTGGGACCCCTTTCAGAACAACAACCGGAGGCTTGAGGGTCTGCGGGGCCATGGCTTTCTGCAAGTGAAATAAAGGAGCTGCGAAAGAGGACAAACACACGAGCTCTAAGATGAACTACAGTCGACAAGTGACCAATAGCTCAGAAACGACAAGAGAACACAACCACGGGAAGCCGCCCGCGAGAGAGACACCCGAGCTCCTGGCTGAGGACCTCGCAACAAAGTACCTGAGAAAACAGGTAAGAGAAATAGGTATCAGATCCTGGACAACGACGCAAAGACAAATGCGAGTAATTAGGGTTGCATGCCATGACACACAATGTAGATGAATGTCCTAAAGTGCACTCTCTCACCATGCATGTCCCATGTGGGGTCAGCCACACGTGACGCACTCATGGGTTTAGGTTTTTTTACTCTGGTCAGAAAGTAAGGTCCTCACTCTAAATCCTGGCCAAAGCGCAGGCAGTGAACGAGTGGCGTGTTGATGGCCTCGTCTCCTGCAGTAGCATGGAGTTGTACCCTCTACTAGTACCGACACGACTCCAGACATGGGGAGACAAACTAGGAACACATCCTACGCCAAAGCTATAGAACGGGCTGCTAGGATCGTCCTTCGCAAACTATGGGTAGACCGAGAGGAGAAGATGCATGCATTCTAAAATGATCATTCATGCGAAATGCTTTGGTGTCTTTTACTTGCATTTTATTAAACTAGAGGGGATTGTGAGCATTTGTCTCTAGTTATGCCTTATTAATTGTTCAACTGAGTTTGTGTGTTTTAACCAGAGGGATTTGTGAGCATTTGTCTCTAGTTATGCCTTATATATTGTTCGTCTGAATTTGTGTGTTTTATTTTAACTAGATAGGGAGGCATACAAGTCTTTACTCTCCTAATCATGGCAAATTTGAAAAGAAGGGGAAAAAACACACAATTATGGCATCCAAGAGTCAGACAAAAGGCGTAAACATGGCATGTGCTTTTGTTGTGCCCAAGTAAGTGAATAAAAAGCAAGCATTGACAAACAAAGCATGAATTAAGGCATGTGCATGTGTAGTGGCATAGCAACAGTGTAAATAAAGCAAAAAAGGCATGTTCAGTCAAATATGTACAAGCAAATATCGCAAGCAAGCAAGCATAATGTAAACAGACCAAAGACAAGTAGGGAAACCAGAATGAAAGCTAGAATCTGGTTATCCCCAGCGGAGTCGCCTGTTCCTGTGACCATGCCGGTGGAACCCTTGCACGGCTTTTCTACTACTTAGTGTGCAGAAACACAAAAGGAGATCCGATACGGTCACGGCGAAAATGGTGAATCCGAAAGAAGAGATAAGACCTGGAAACACCAAAGGGAAGACAAAAAGGATAAGAAAAGGAGTAGCCACCTAGTCTTTTAATGGAAAGACGAGGAAAACCAAAGAACACACAAGGAAATCAAGAAACAAAACAAAATGCAGAATGCATGTGTGAACAATAATTATGATTGGCCTATGATAAGTGAGCTCTGGCCAAAATAGGTCCTACCCTTTCATGGGCCCATGTGGCAAGTGGTATGTTCTCTGGCTAGTGGTTGATTGTCGATGGTTGACTCTTGCTTGTGGTTTCACATGGGGTGTCTTTGTCAACCATGAGCATCGGTCTCTGTTCTACTCGTCCTCCGATCTCGCTCAGGGAGGGGCATCTGTAGACACCTCAATTTTCTAATTTTACAGGAAAGGGATGTGGTGGTTGAGCCCATTTAACCCAGCCAATGCCCATTTAATTCATGGAAGTCCATTTGGGCCCATGAAGGCCCACATAGGCCCATTAAACCCTAATTGAGTTCACTTGGGCCCACAAGGCCCACATAGGCCCATTAGGCCCAAATTGAACCCAAAGCCCATGAAGGCCCACCATAAATAATTCCTCCCTATATTATTTCAACCCAACATCATGTTCATCTTCTTTCTCCTTCTTCATTTACTAATGTTTTTTCTACCAAAATATATAAATATTACATTCTTCTTCCTCCTTCTTCACTGAACCCATTTTTCTCTTCCTAAACACCTCACGATTTCATCTCAACTGGTTTTCCTCACTAAGCTCAACCCCAGCCCATCTCACCGTTGATCTAGGGAATTGCCCAAGCCTCCCCAGCCATTAGATCAGTCGCCGGAGGGGGCCAAGATCGTCGTTGGTTGCCGTCGGCGATCAAGGAAGCAGCCAGGGGACATTAGTTAGTGATCAGTTAGGTCTGTTAGAGAGGTGGTCGTGCAGTTAGTTTAGCTGGTTAGTTAGCGTTTTGTTAGGGAGTTGGTTCTGGTTACGGGTTGGGTGTTGGGTTCCAAAGCGAGAGGAGTGTCGGCGGAGAGAAGAAGCAGTGCGTTCCAGAGCTCCGGCGAGGATCTCCAGTCAGGTACACACACTGACCTCTCCTAGATTCTGAATTCTAGTCCTATAGGTCCCTCCCTTGCTTCCTGGAGCAGCTCTAAGGGATCCAGAATGATCCCTTGGCCAGTAGAGCTCCAACGTGCCCCACTGTCGCCGCTTTCCGACGATAGAGGTTGGGGGGGAGGGGGGGCGGCAATCCAGAGAGTGTCCTGGACCCCCGAGCCCTCTCTCCACCTTCTCTGGCCTCCCCGATGCTCCACGGCCCAACGCATCGCTGTTGCAACCCCTCCAAAAGCCAGCGTGACGTTCACCGGAGAGTACAGCCAGAGCTGCCATCGCCGGAGAAGACAACTCCTCCAGAGAGTAAGCTCGAGTCCCCCATTGTGCAAGACCTCCTTGACGATCCAGACATCATCGTTTGAGCCTCGTAAGGCCTCCGGAGCCTCCAGGAGCACTCCTCGGGCCCCGATCAGCGCAGCGACGTCTCTCACCGGAGATGGAATGCCAACGACCGGTGGTGTTTCCCCACCACTCCATCAACCTCCACTCTGCACCAGAGGAAGCGAGGAAACCCCCGAAGCATCCTGGAGCTCAGAATCGCCGCGCCTCAGGCTCCGGAGGAGTCATCTTCCCCGTCACCGTTGCCAGAGTTTTGCAACGATGGAGGAGGTGGGAGGGCCATTCCCACCATCCATTCTTGCATCTAATCCGATAGATCTTCCTCCTTCTCTCCTCTCTCGCTTCCTGTAGGGTCTGATCTAAGATCAGACCCCAGGAAGGCCTTCTTTAGCCCCTTTGATGGTCGCCAACGGCGGAGGTCCATCGCTGGCACCGTCGTTCCTTTTAAATAAGAATAAAAACATAAAACATTTGTTTTTTTAATAAAATTCAAAAGTTTTAACTCTTTTTACATTTAAGTCCCTCTGGAGTTACTTCTAGGTCCTTTTATTACATTTAGGTTCTTTCATCATTTTTCTTAAATCTTTTGAATAAAGTTTTAACAGAAAATATTACATGTTTTATCCTAAACATTTGAAATATTGTTTTCTGAGTTTAAAACTTTAATAAAAGCCCTCCAGAGTTTTTTAAATATATTTTGTTTCAGATAAATTGCATAGAAGACCCTGGATTTCCTTAGAACCTTTCTGACAGTTCATTTTTTCTATAGAAATTGCATATCAGCCCTTGAATTCTTTAAAATGTTTCTAAATGCTCATTTTGATGGTTTATTTACGTGTAAGCCCCTGTGTTCTTCTGAAACTCGTTGAAAAGTTGTTTTTGTTGGTTAAATTGCACTTTAGCCCACATGATTCTCTAAAACTTTTCTTGGATGCATGTTTTTGCTGGTTAATTTGCATTGAAACCCCTAGACTTTGTAGAAACTTTCCAGAATGTTCATTTCTTTGGTTTATTTGCATTTAAACCCCTAGAGTTTTTGATAACTTTTCTGAAGCATGTTTTTCTCTAGGTAAATTGCATTTTAACCCTCAGACTTTACTGAAATTCTTCTAGATGCTTTATTCTACTGGGCAAGCCCTTGTACTTCATTGATATTACTCTGTTTTTCCCCTAAACTTTTCTGAATCATTTTTCTTGCATATTTTACCCTGAATTTCCACTGAATTGCATTAAATGCATGTTTTAGTGGCAAAATTGCATTCTGACCCCTAGAGAACTTCATTTTGACTAGGAATGCACATTTGGCCTCAGATTTCTTCATAATTGCATAGAATGTGTTTTCCTATGTATTTTCAATGATTTGGGCTTCTGAACTTTAGTTTTTCTTGGAATTTGGGCTTCTTCCACAAAACCCCCTAGACTTCTCACATTTGCATTCACACTTGCATTTTGCATGGCTTTTCACATCTTCCCACACAAGTTTTCTTGTCTTTTCTACTTGGCTTTGCGCACGCTTTCCTAGCTTGTTTCTAGCTTGGTTTACTCCCCGTTTTCCGTGGTTTTGACTTGTTTTGGTTTTCCATCGCCCGAGGGCGTACAGTAAAAGGCTTATCAAAGTCAACATTGTCCCAAAATGAGGATTATTTTCCCTTTTTTGATTTTCTCGGATTTATCCTAATTTTCACTATTTTACGAGGCGCTTTCCAAGAATTTCACGATTTTCCTCATCGCGCAAGGGTGTATAGTAAAGCGGCATTCTCAATGCCTACATTTGTCCCTCGGATTAACTTTTCCCCTTTATTTCACTTCTTTACTTTGATGTGGCATGTTTTTAGTCATCTTCATGCATGAGCATATAGAATAAGCAAGCATACATCCATAGACCATTAACAGTAGGAAACCTAGAAAGACCGAGTTTTCTCGGGCGCATGGGGGTGCCTAACCCCTTCCCCATGCGTAACTAGAATCCTTACCCTTTTTCTGGCCCACAATCATTTGTGCATTATCCATTAGGCATAGAGCACACACGTGCATTCTACATCTTATTTGCTTCCCAGTTTTCCTGGTGTTTTTGGTTTTCCTCGTCTTTCCATTAAAAGACTAGGTGGCGACTCCTTTCCTTATCCTTTTTTGTCTTCCTTTGGTATTTCTGGGTCTAGTCTCTTCCACCAGATTCACCATCTTCGTCGTGATCATATCGGATCTCCTCGTGTGTTTCCACACACTGAGTAGCAGGAGAGCCGTGCAAGGGTTCCACTGGCATTGTTACAGGAACAAATTCCAAGTGAGCTCAATTAGGGTTTAATTATTGTTGTGGCCACTCGCCGCGGTGATCCAGCCCCGCAGGGGCCTTCCTATGGCCTTGCTCAATCCTCCAGAGCCATCAAGAATCCCCCTCGATCGTTGGATAGCTCCTGCAACCAAGCCTACCGGATTGCTCAGATTTCGACGGCCGATGACCACCGGGATGCACATGAAGCTCCACCCCACGCTCCTGGATGTGGGGAAAGCACCTACATCACCTCCTCAACTCTTCAGAAGCCTCCGATCGCAGCACCATCCCCCTGAGCACCTCCAGCCACGGCGTATGTGTCGCCGGAGTAGCCCGACTGCAAGTGAGGAGGGAGGACCGTTTCAGCCGTCAGAACCTGCATCCACACTGTCAGATGTCATCCTCTCCTCTCCTTCTTGCTTCCCGTGGAGTTTGATCTAAGATTAGACCACGGGAAGCTTTGGTTTTTCAGTCTTGATGGTCGTTGGCGGCGGAGCTCCGTCGTCAGCACTGTCGCAGTTGTTTTTTTTAAATAAAAATAAATAAAAACATTTATTTAATAAAATACAAAAGTTTATTTTCTTCTTACACTTAGGTCCTTCTGATATTACTTTTAGGTCCTTCCATTACAATTTGGTCATTCAGTCATTTTTTCTTAAATCTTTCGAATAAAGTTTTAACTGAAAATATTACATTTTTCACCTTAAACATTTTAAATAATGTTTTCTAAGTTTAAAACTTCAATAAAAGCCCTCTAGAGTTTGTTAAATGTATTTTGTTTCAGGAAAATTACATAAAACAACCTAGATTTCCTTGGAATCTTTCTGAAAGATCATTTTTGCTGTGCAACTTGGATTGAAGCCCTTGTATTCTTTTAAATGTTTCAGAATGCTCGTTTTGATGGTTTATTTACATTTAAGCCCCTACATTCTTCTGAAACTCTCTAGAAAGTTGTTTTTGTTGGTTAAATTGCACTTTGGCACTCATATTTCTATGAAATTTTTCTGGAAGTTTATTTTTACTGGGAAAATTGCATTTAAACCCCTCACCTTGTTTTAAAACTTTCCAAAAGTATGTTTTCTCTAGGTAAATTGCATTTTAACCCTCACACTTTACTCAAATTCTTCTAAGTGCTTTATTTCTCTGTGAATTGCATTATGACCCTCTACTTCTTTTGGAATTCTTCTGGATGCTTTATTCTGCTGGGCAATTTGTAGTTTAGCCCCTGTACTTCATTGATTTTACTCTGATTGCCTGTTTTTAGGGGTAAAATGACCATTTTGCCCCTGAAACTTCTTGGATCATTTTTGAGACTTTTTCTTGCATTTTTACCCTGATTTTATGCAGATTTGATTTAAATGCATGTTTAGGTGGTAAAATTGCATTTTGACCCCTAGATAACTTCATTTTGACTAGGAATACACATTTGACCCTAGATTTCTTCATAATTGCATAGAATGTGTTTTCCTATGTGTTTTTCTGATGATTTGGGCTTTTGAACTTCAGTTTTCCTCAAAATTTGGGCTTTTTGCACAAAACCCCCTGGATTTTTCATATTTGCATTCACACTTGCATTTTGCATGGCTTTTCACATCTTTTTGCACAGATTTTCTCGTCTTTTCTTCCCGATTTTGTGCACACTTTCCCAGCTTGATTCAGACTTGGTTTTCACCCCGTTTTCCGAATTTTCCTCGGTTTTCCGTGGTTTTCACTTGTTTTGGTTTTCCATCGACCGAGGGCATATAGTAAAAGGCTTGTCAAAGCCGCCATTGTCCCGAAATGAGGATTATTTTCCCTTTTTTGATTTTCTCGGATTTATCCTAATTTTCGCTGTTTTGCGAGACACTTTCTGAGAATTTTACGATTTTCACGATTTTCCTCATCGCCCAAGGGTGTATCGTAAAGCGACATTCCCAATGCCTACATTTGTCCCTTAGATTAACTTTTTCCTTTTATTTCACTTCTTACTTTGATTTGGCATGTTTTCAATCATCTTCATGCATGAGCATATAGAATAAGCAAGCATACATTTAGCAGACCATTGATAGTAGGAAACCTAGAAAGACCGAGTTTCCTCGGGCACATAGGGGTGCCTAACCCCTTCCCCATGCGTAACCAGAATCCTTACCCTTTCTCTAGCCCGCATTCATTTGTGCATTGTCCATTAGGCACGGATCACACATGCATTCTGCATTTTGTTTTGTTTCTTGATTTTCTTGTGTGTTTTTTTGGTTTTCCTCGTCTTTCCATTAAAAAACAAGGTGACGACTCCTTTCCTTATCCCTTTTGTCTTCCCTTGGTGTTTCTGGGTCTTATCTCTTCTTCTGGATTGATCATCTTCGCCGTGACCGTATCAGATCTCCTCGTGTGTTTCCGCACATTGAGTAGTAGGTGAGCCACGCTAAGGTTCCACCGTCATGGTCACAGGAACTGGCAACTCCACTGGGGATAACCAAATTCTAGCTTTCGTTCTGGTTTCCCTACTTGTCTTTGGTCTGTTTACATTATGCGTGTTTGTTTGTTCATATTTGCTTGTACATATTCGACTGAACATGGCTTTTTTGCTTTCCTTACACTATTGCTATGCCACTGCACATGCACATGATCTGATTCATGCTTTGTTTGTCGATGCTTGCTTTTTATTCACTTACTTGAGCACAACACAAGCACATGCCATGTTTACGCCTTTTGTTTGATTTTTTCGGATGCATAATTGTGTGTTTTTCCCCCTTCTTTTTGAGTTTGCCATGGTTAGGAGAGTAGAGACTTGTTTGCCTCCCTATCTGGTTATAGTAAAACACACAAATTCAGATGAACAATTAAATAAGGCGTAACTAGAGACAAATGCTCACAAATCCCTCTGGTTAAAATACACAAACTCAGTTGAACAATTAATAAGGACTAACTAGAGACGAATGCTCACAATCCCATATGGTTTAATAAAATGCAAGTAAAAGACACCAAAGCATATCGCATGAATGATCATTTTAGAATGCATGCATCTTCTCCTCTCGATCTACCCATAGTTTGCGAAGGACGATCCTAGCAGCCCATTCTATAGCTTTGGCGTAGGACGTGTTGCTAGTTTCTTCCCCTTTGTCTAGGGTCGTGTCGGTGCTAGTAGAGGGTACAGCTCCATGCTACTGCAGTAGACGAGGCCACCAACACACCACTCGTTCACTGCCTGCGCTTTGGCCAGGATTTAGAGCGAGAACCTTACTTTCTGACCAGAGTCAAAAAACCTAAACCTATGTGTGCGTCCCGTGTGGTCAACCCCGCATGTGTCATGCATGGTGAGAGAGTGCACTTTAGGACATTCATCTGCATTGTGTGTCATGGCATTCAACCGTAATAAACTCGCATTTGTCTTTGCGCCGTTGTCCAGGTTCTAATACCTATTTCTCTTACCTATTTTCTCAAGTACTTTGTTGCGAGGTCCTCAGCCAGGACCTCGTGTGTCTCCATGGCGGGTGGCTTCCAGTGGTTGTGTTCTCTTGTCTTTTCTGAGCTATTGGTCACTTGTCGACTGTAGTTCATCTTAGAGCTTGTGCGTTTGTCCTCTTCCGTAGCTCCTTTATTTCACTTGCGGATAGTCATGGCCACGCGGGTCCCAGAAGTTTTGCATTCTGCATCCTATTCCTCGAGCCCTCCTATTTCAGGAGTTCAAGGAGCTATGGATTCATCTATTTTAGGGTCCGTTCCTGTTCCGCTCGTGCCTTCTAACCTATCTTTTGGTGGGTCTTCGGCCACGCAAGCTCAGTGCTTGAGGGCTTTGGCCCGAGAGTTCGAGTGCATGGCCCTTTCTCTTGATCATGTTGAGAGTCCTTCTCCTTCGACCCGTGAGGTTCCAGTGCAGATCACTATAGTATTGTCGGTTCGCCCCACTACTTTATCGCCCATACCATCACCTCAGCATCCCATTGCTCTAACGATGGGGGCGTTATCTCTACCTCCTGCACCACAATTGCATTATTCACAACATGCATCACAGTCACCTAGGAGTCAGCCAATTGGTTGCGCAAGAGTACAACATTTCTCAAGTCCATCACCCGAAGCTGTCCCGGTGCCGCAATTGTTGCTCTTGCGCTCAACACCACACACAACAAAGCATCCCAAGAATTCACCTCAACATCAAGATCAGGGTCCAACACATAGGTTGTCACTACACACTAGGTGCACACCTCCCACTATCGAGCCAGTGCATCTCGTTGCATCGGCTCAACAAAAACAGCAACCTAAGAAGAAACGAGGCCATCGCGTTGAAAGTGACTACACTCCACTGGGTAAGCCACTGTGCGCTGTTTTTCCTCAAGTTGTGTCGCTTCTGAGACTCCAGAATCATTGAGCCTTGGGGCATTCGACTGATAAATGCTTCACTTTGCAGGATGTCATACAGACTTTAATTGACTGTGGGACTATTATTGTTACCGCACGAAGCATATCACTTGCACCCATATCTTTATCATCACCAGCATCTAGTTCAATGCGCATTGCAAATCCACATGTCACCGTTGAACTGACATGTCGTGATATGCCGGGTCAGCAAGGGCAGCAACAACGGCAAGGGTGGCCTCGCCATAAGGAAAGAGACCTCATCCCACTCGGTGAATCGCTGAGCGACATCTTTCCTAAAGTTGTGCCATTTTTGCGGCTACCGGAGATTCACCCACCACCGAACCTGCTTCCTCAGTTGTATATGGCAAACTTGTTTTGCCAATACCATCGCGTACATGGGCATTCGACAAATGGGTGTCACACTCTTTGGAATGCTGTCCAGAATTTGATTGACAATGGGAGCATTGTCGTCAACACACAGGAGGCAGCCTACATACACATTTGCACGCACACGTGCACACCCTAGAATAGCCAACCTTACCGTGTCAGGGCCTGCAAGCTTCGAGGATACTGGAACCTCAGGGGTTTTCCCCTTTCTCCCAGTTTTTCCCGGGGAATCCATCGGGCTTCTTCTTTTTTTCCCTGGCTTGTACTCTCCTTGCTTCTTTTTGGTAGCACATGTGTATGCCGCTCTTGTTCTTCTTCCCCATTTGCCTAGTTTGTCCTTCTTTCTTTTCTCAGTTCTGTTCAGTGCCACTCATATGCGCCACTCCTGTTCTTGTTCTCCTGTTGTTGGGGGGGGGGGGGGTCCAACCTTAATGTTTGCCGATTTGCCATGCGTTGATCTAACCCAACATGTGCAAATACCCTAGATCAAGTGGGAGACAGCCAACACAGCAGACATCAACTCAGACAAAGATGCAGTTCAAATGACATCAGCAGAATCAGCATTCACATTGACTGTTTCAATTTCAATAATGGTTGTGATGGCTACAGATACACCTACCTTGATTTCAATTTCCAGTGGCACTACAAGGAATTATCGTAAACCTCAATGGCATCGGCAAAACAGCAACGGCAAGGACTGAAGTTGTATCCTTTTCCTAGGTTTTCTTTGTTTTCTTTCTGCATCATCATATATCAGAAAAACAAAAAAATAGAAAAAGCACAAAAGATAAAAAATAGAAAATGAAAAAGCATAAATAGCAGAAAAACATCAAGAATAATTAGAGGGTAGTTTGCATGTCAATAACATTCTGCCCGATGATGAAAATCGAAAAAGCTCGCCAATGTCAGAATGGATTATCCCTCCTCAGTTGTCACTACTTATACGACCAAGTTAGCAAGGGAGCCACCGAACATCAAAACCAGACGAAATGTCCAAACTCAGTAAGGATCCTGCACCTCCAAGAGGGAGATAAAATGTTAGGCATGACTGAGAGTGTGAGCCAGAAAGGAAAACATACATTCGCAAGGGCATAAAAGAATAGAGAAGACAAAAGGCGAAGACAAAAGTCAGCCCATGAGTGAGAGGCGTGCTCTACCCTTACCATAGCTTGGAGAGGAGTTGGAGTATGCGCCTAGTAAAATCATACCTTTGAGGGACTAACCCTCCCTCTTACAATAAATGCCTCCTGAATAGATCGAGCGGTCATTACCTCCGAGACAAGGTTAGAGTGAAACCGCACGTCTATGAGGGAGTAAAAGAAAAAAAAACAATGATGTCGAAAAGGGAAAAAAGCAGGTGCAGGACCTTAAAGAGTTTGGCATGGAGCCAGGTCCATCACAATACTTTACCGTGAATTCGAGTGCCACCACTACCCAGCGAGAGCCACCTAACGACTTGCAAGTCTCTGTAGTGGCAACTGATTCGAAGGTGGCATCTTCCTCTAACAAGCATACAACTTTCCAATCTAACTGAGGGCAAACAAACGACCAAACTAAACAAGCAAATTGTCCAGATAGTGAAAGTAAATGTAGATAACAAGCACTAAAATCATAAGACATGCATTTCTTAATCAAAATAGGTCATTCTTAAATAGCTAAATTGCTCACAATAATAGAGTCCACCACAATAGTCATAATCATCACAGTTTTGCTTCAATGACTTCTTCTTGTTTGCATATGGACTTGTCCCATAGGAGTTTTTGCCAAGTACCTTCAACCAGGGGCATGTCAACTGCTCAGTGGTTAAAGAGAATAAGCAGCAAAAACACCAGTTACAGCATAATCGAGCTAGTACCTTTTCAACCAAAGGCATGCCAGTTGCTCTTTGGTCAAAAGTCATATGTCATGTGCTTGACAGAACATCCACTTGCTTTGCAACTGAACTATAGCCTCCAACGAGGGGCATGTAAGCTGCTTTGTGGAAAGGAGGACTGTTTTGAGAACGACATTATTGTCCAAACGATGGTCAAGTGCACATTTTCATAGAGAAGCGACATTCATAAGTGGCTCCTACAAAACGACAACCACAGCAGAACATTGCAGCGAGTCAAGCATCAGATCTGAGGCATTACTGACATGTCAGAAACACTCCAAATTCGCAATGGCATCGAACATAGACAACAGATCCTCAACTGCTTCAACTGATATTCCCCACAGCGACGACGATCTAGGGTGCACTGATAATTAAATAAGATCCCCTTGGCAAATCTTTTTGGCTAAATAGTAGGCTAGGACCCCTACACCCCTGTCTCCCTGATTCACGTCCGAAAGGGCAGAGTTCAAGGACATTCTCCCTTGCTTCACTCCAAGATGGGTGAAACCATTCTCCCTTTTGGCTGGTGTGACCGTGTGCCCGACCCGAAGGGAGGGGGTGTGGGGACCACAGCCATGCCAAGATGGCTAAGGTGCAAGGATAGAAAGAAAAGAAAAGGGAGTCGCCACCTAGTCTTTTAAGGGAAAGACGAGGAAAACCACAAAAGGATGAATGCATGGGATGCAAATGGGAAGGCTGGATGTCTGCTAACCAGAGAATGGGTAAGGATTCCTATTACGCGCGAGGAAGGTGTTAGGCACCCTCGTACGCCCGAGAAACTTGGTCTTTCTAGTCCAAATGCTTGCTAAAGGTTTGATGAATGTTTGCTAAACTGGGATC
>JAMKQA010017086.1:0-14205 GCA_024699735.1 Posidonia australis | reverse complement strand
TATATATATATATACATATATATATATATATACATATATATACATATATATACATATATATATATATATACATATATATATATATATTTATGTATATATATGTGTGTGTGTGTATTTATATACATATATATATTTATATGGGTGTATATATATATATTAATATTAAAGATAATAAATATAATGGCATAAATGGTTTGGATAACCATTAGAATGATTGTAGGAATTGCCTGAAATGAATTAGCAAGAGATCATCTGGGATATGGATAGAATAAAAGATGAAATGATTTAGAAATATTTGGTTCTTTCCCAAATTGGTTTAGTTTGGACTTTAGGGATAATGATAGCATTCCTAGTTATAGGGCTTGTGGTTTTGTGTGTGGTGCACCGAATGATGTATTTAGTGGCATTGTTTTGGGTGTTTGAGCTAATCTGGTTGTGTTCTTGGGGGACATGAACCAGTAGGTGTCTTACACTTGGGCATCAGAGCATGGAGTTCTGGTTTTGTTTGCTTTGTTGTGGTGTCGTCTGGGTGGGTTTGACACTCAGAGGACATTTTTATTGGTGTTTTCTTGAGTTGTGGTCGTGGGTTGAGCATTGTGCTCGTAAACTTAGACGCTCCTAAGGTGTTTTGCCTAGTCCTGATTGGAGAGCTGTCGAGGCTGTATTTTGTATTGTGGTTATTCGGCCTTTTATTTCTGTGTCGCTGCTAGGCGCAGTGTTTATTGAGTTTTAAAGGATATTTAATAGTTTTTGAAAAGGTTTTCCAAAAAGTGAGTTTTGGAAGGAGGAAAGTACAGATTTAAAAATTATTTGGGAATGATTTTTCCAGTACTTTCTGTTTGCGTTGTGGTCAAGATACCTATGGCAGAGGTTCATCGGGTCTTGGAGGTATGACACTCCTCGACTGTTGTTTCGAGGATAGGGTTGTGGTCCACGGGTTACGGTGTTTCGTGGCATGACAAGGAGGTATGATACTCCTACTGTCGCTGTGAGCATTGTGGTTTAAGTGTTGTCGGGTGTGGAGGTATGAGACTCCGTCTTGAGCACCGTGTGGAGGGCGTCGTGAGGAGGCATACCCTGTGGTGGTTGGTGCAGGTGGGACGTACATCCCGTAGCTGGTAACGTCTTAAGAGATAGGACTACCTTCCCAGGAGGGTTGGCTTTATTGAGGGTTCTCTCGGAGGGAGAATCATAGGACGTTGGTTAACTTTTGTAGGTAGTGCAGATGTCGGTGGTCGTGCTTCAGTGGTCTGCATGTGGCCAGTATTGTTTGCTTGGTGCTGGAAAGTTCGACACACTATTTGTGCCTGTGTTTGTGTGGAGTCTTGGTTCAAAAAATCAGGCTTTGGGCCTAGAGGAGGTCGTGGCTTTGGGGCTTGTTGAGGCATAGTGTTTGGGAGCAGTGGCTCCATTGTTTTGGGAGCGGTGTCTTTGTGGTTTGGGAGCAGAGGCTCCATGGCTTGGTGTTGTGCTTGGGTCCAGAGGGAACCATGTTGTGTAAAGCAGAGGCTCTGTAGTTGTGGCTTTTGGGCTTGACTTGGCAAGAGTGGCCATCTCGAGCGTGCATAAAAGATTTTGAAAGAGCATGCACATGGTTTCGAAAAGGAGAAAAAAAGAATGATTTTAAAAGCATGGTTTTGTTATTTTGTGGCCTACTAGGTGGAGGTATACTACTTGTTTTGGTGTTGCGACATCCAGGAGGGATGCCAGTGCTTGTGTGCTGGGCGTCGGTAGATTGTCCTTTTGGTTTGGCGACATTCTGGTGTGATGCCTGTATTTAGTTGCCTTCGACATAGGTTGCTGAGTTGTAGGTGGGTTGCATGCTGGGTGACCATTGAGTTGTCACTCACGTGTACTTTATTTTGTGTGTTTTGGCAGGTACAGGATAATAGTTGTTGGTTGCTAGTGCATATAGGAGTCATGCTGCCACACATCGGGGATTCAGGTGAGTGTTAGTTTTGTTTTATTTCTGTTGTTTGATGGTTTTATTTTACTGTTGAGAGTACTCAGCCTTAGCTACATTATTAGTGTAATTGTTGGTTAATAATAAAGATAAAATAAATAATTAAATGGAAATTTGTAACTAGGTTTAGTGATAGCGATTTGGGAGTCGTTATAGAAAATGTGTTCCTAAATTACTCTATGATATCATCATCTTTTAGATTAGGACGGTCAACCATTAATTGTTCTTTGAATTGCCTGCACTTGAAAATTTAAACATATTAAGATAATATATTACTTAAATTTATTGAATAGACATATTAAGAAAGATAGTGAAAAATACTCGAAAAAGGGTTCAACTTCATCGCAATTGTCAAGAAGTTATAACTCTACAACATCTTTCTCGCTCTTGATCAATAGACACTCTTTGCCCTTTCCAAAAGGACAAACACTAGAACAAATGGTAGAAAGTATATCGTTTTGTTCCTCAAATACCATATCATCGTTTCTCTGTGCTCGATTATGCATTGTTTCAACCTCTGATGAGAAAATATCTTAAGCAAAAAGTGGCAACCTCTTCATAGATATATTATGTACTTATTGAACTTTCTACTCTATTTTTATTCCAAACTTCTCATTTTAAGAAAAACATGTACCTATTTAAAATGTTGATAAATTAGATAAAAGTGTTCCCATTAACAAAAAGGAAACAAACTTTCTTTCAAATAACATATATCTATCGAAAGGATATATCCATCAATATTGCACTGATCTATCCACTTTGGCTTTGTAAGGCAAGTGAATCATGAGATGTTTCATCGAGCCAAAGAAGGTAGGGGGAAATATCTTCTCAAGATTGTACAATATAGGAATAATATTTTCCTTTAAAGTCTCGATGTCTTTTACAGACAATTTGGAGGAGCAAATGGTCTTGAAAAATTTACTTAGATCTGTAAGTAAATCTACAATGGGCATAAGCAAAAAATCTCTAAATGCAAGGGGAAGTAGTCTCTCCATAAACATGTGACAATCATAAACATGTGACAAGTTTTGATATATTTGATGCATATCCGTCTAGAAATTTCAAATTGCTAACCCACTCACACACTATTTTTATCTGATTCTTATCAAGTATATACTTTCTCTTTGCCATTGTAGTCTTTCCATTAGCATGTTCTATCAGATGCAAGTCCTTACGACTATAACCCAACTTCAAATCTCTAAGTGCATTGTTGGTGTCCTTTGTCTTTCCCATGATATGTAATACTATGTAGAACACATTGCCAAATACATTCTTCTCGATGTGCATGATGTCTAAGTTGTGCCTAATTAAATGCTTCGACCAATATGGTAACTCCTAGAATATGCTGATCTTCATTCAATTGTGAGTTTTCCCAAATCCCTCTATTGTTTGTGGAACAACATCATGCCCAACAATGATCTGCTTAAACTTTAACGGTCAACTAAATAATTGCTCTCCTGATAACTTGGGTGGTGACTTAGACAGTTCGACTTTATTCTTCTTAAGAGCATGTTTCTATATTTGATATGGGTAGTCCATGGGTACGAATTGACAACGATAATCAAAGGAATACGGCTTGCGACCATATTGAAGCTAGAATGACTTTGTGTTTTCCATACAATAAGGACAATTCTTTTTCCATGTGTGCTCTAACCAGACAATATCTTATATGTAAAGAAATCACTTATAGTCCAAAGCAAAGCAACTTTCATATTGAAAGTTTGTTGCTTGCTTGCATCATATGTCTCAACCCTAATGTCCCAAAGCATCTTCAACTCGTCTATAAGTGGCCTCAAGTACACATCAATGTGTTTTGTAGGATGACTTGGACCTGGAATGTACAAAGATAAAAACATGTACGATTTCTTATTATACATAGAAGGAGGTAGATTATATGGTGTAATTATGACAAGCCAACACGAGTAATCTTTTCCTCTACCATGTGGATTAAAACCATCACTAGAAAGATCGACAACAACGTTATGATTTTCAGCAGCAAATGAAGGGAAGGACTCCTTCAAGACTTGCCAACACTTAGTGTCAAAAGGATACTCCATATTAGAGTTCTGTGTATGATTTGCATGCCATGTCATGTCTTTTGTAGTCTCTCTACAATAGTAAAACCTCTTTAGTTTCGGTGCTATAGGAAAATGACGAAGCACTTTCTGAGGTATATGTGTCTTTGAGTCATTTTTGTAACGGGACTTGTGACATTCTTGATACTCTAATTTATCTTCATATTCCTTGTGGTACAAGATATTATGTTTTGAGCAAACATCAATCTTCACCTCTGCCAACCCTATCATTCCATCATCTTCTTCATCTCATAGTAGCTCTTCGATAATTCATGACTGTAACACCCGTAAATTCATTTTGTAATTATTTACATTTTAATGAATTTATTTCTAGGCAGGTGTTACTATTTCGAGGCTTGTTTGTGTGTTTTGTGATTTTGTGCTTGGGCCTCGTGGACCGACTTCTGTTTGTGTGTTCCTGTGCATGGTTGGCACTGTGAGTGTGGCACTGTGTTGATGGGCCCATATGTGGGTTCGTGTGGGGCCTGCGTTTAGGGTCCGATTGGTGTGGCTTGCAGCTAGCATCTTGGTTGTGGTGGGTTGTTGGGTTAGTGCGGTTGTTGGCGAGGCTAGCAGCTGAGGGAGTGTTGGTGCGGGCGTGGCTGACTGCTTGCATTTATACGGCCACTTGCTCTCTCCACGTGGCCTTTTAAGCCAGGGCCTTCCGCCATGCATGACCCGAGCCCTTCCTCATTCTCCCCGTGCACTCCTTCCTTCTTCCTGAGCATGCCCGACTCCTCTCCCTCGCCCTCACTCCCACTTCCCCATTTCCACCCTCCCTCTCCATTATCGTCTCCCTCCCCTTTCTCCATCACTCACTTCCTTTCCCCACCTCCTCCCTCCCTCTCTTTGCCTCCTCCTGATTGAACGTGCCCAAGGATCGACGGTGGTGTGCAGTGGCTCATGGTGGCGTGGAGAGCTCTAGTGGTGTGTCCCTGTGGTCGAGAAAGCCTTAACGAGGGTCGGAGTTGCTAATGACACTGGTGGTTAGCCGGAAGATTGTTGAAGAGCTCATTTCAAGTTTGCACCTCACTCCATGTCGTAAAAAGCATGAAAATGGTAGAAAATGATAGAAATGCATAGAATCTAGGTAAATTTACATTCCTAGAATTTATTGTGAATTTATGATGATTTATGGTGGTATTTATGGCCATTATGGCATTGTGTGGCTTTGGGTCGTTTTTGACCCATGTGGCTTCTTGAATTTATTTCTTCTTGCATGATGAATGGATTTTGGTTTTGTTTGTGTGGATTTGGAGTAGATTCGAGGGTCTACCATATATATTTTAGTTGGGTTTTGTAGTGCTTATTTTGTGGGTTCGCCACTTGGTCCCATTTTGAGCGATCTTACAGGTGGATGCCCTGGGTCGTTTTCTGCTTTCGCAAAAAATGACATACCAAATCATTTCGGTATGTCATGTTTCTGTCAGATTAGGTCCTCTGGTCGAAATTTGGTTGGTTGAACCTCCTCGGTCTACCATTTTTGGCTATGAGTGTTGATCGTTGTGTCTTAGTTCAACTGATTAGATTTATTCAGTCTACTGAAACAGGAACTTTTGGTCGACTGGTTCGGTTTTTGGTTTGCCATTTTGGGTGTCTGTACCTATTTCAGTTGATCGATTCTGGTCGGTCTTCCGATCTAGAAGATTTTGGTATATTTCTGTATGCTGAATCATGGTCTAGTTGTTCTATAAAATTTGATTCTCATAGGTTTTCCGGATTAGTTTGTTTTGCCCATTTAAGATGAGATCGTGGGCCATCAGTTGTGGTCTTGTAGGACACCTAATGTGTTATTTTGTCGAGGTTTTTGAATGAGTTTCCAAAGATATGAAATGGTTTGAAAATGATTTTCAAAGAGATGGTTGGTCTGTTTTGAAAAATGGTTTTCCTGGCTTTTTGTGTGCGGGCTGAGACATCGTGGGACCGTGTCGTTGGGACTAGGGAATGTGACAACATTCTCGGGTGGTCGAGCATGTCTCCCTGGTTGAGGTTGGGGGCCAAGATGCCTGAGGCTAAGGATCGTCGGGTCTTGGAGATATGAGACTCCCTAACTGTCTTGAGGCTAGGGTTGTGGTCCATGGGTTGAGGTGTCTTGTTGCATGACGGGGAGGTATGATACTCTTGCTGTTGCTGTGAGCACTGAGGCTCTGGTATTGTCGAGTGTGGAGGTATGACACTCCCTCTTGAGCACCATGTAGAGGACACCATGAAGAGGCGTACCCTGTGGTGGCCAATGCGGGTGGGACACGTGCCCTGTAGCTGGTAGCTTCCTAAGAGACAGGACTGCCTTCCTTGGTAGGGGTTGGCTCTATGAAGGTTCTCTAGGTGGGAGGATCGGGGGATGGTGGTTGGCTTCTGTATAGGGTGGTACACCATGACAGTGCAGTGCACTTCGGTGGCTAGACTTGGTTGCCTGGTGCTGGGCTTCCTGATTCACTGTGTGCGGTTTTGGCCATTGATGGCCTTGTTTGTGGTTTCAAGCTAGTAGAGCTCTGTCTATTGTTTTGGCCAGTGTGGGCCGCGTTTGTATGGTGTTCGGCCTTGTGGGCCTGGTTTGTGGAATTTTAGAGAAAATGATTTGCGAAATGATTTTTAAAGGAAAATTAATTAAAATTTTGTTTTCCTTCGATTTCGTGGGGTGCGTGCTCAGTGAATTTTGTCACTCATATTTTCTTCGTGGTTTTGGGTTGCAGGTGTACACGTGCTTATGAGTTTTAGCATAGTGCATATAGTCCGGTAGCCGCACACATAGGTTCTTGGTAGTTGATATTTCTATTTAGGTTTTACTTTCCTGTAATTTAATTTGTCTTAAATTATTATGAGAATTGGGGACGTTACAATGACTCTTTGGCAGTATTTTCTTAATTTTACCTATCATAGCATCAAAACAGCTATCTATTATATTGTAGTTGATCCTCAAAGCCAATAACTTAGACTTTGCCGATAATTTTGTGTAATTCTTGCAAAGTGGCTACAATGGCTCCTTCACCTTTCTTAATAACTTATAAAACTCATAAGATTCCCATGTAGCTCTTTATCAGCGAATGCATCAAATTTCAGATCAGCCACGTCTACAATGGGATTCGTACTAATAGGAGCAATTTTCCCATGATTTTGAAAGGCCTCTCCATGTTTAAACCAATACTTGTATACTTCTACAAATCCTTTCTTACATAAATATATTTCAACATCCTTTCTCGATTGTTTTCTTATTAGTGCACTTTTTTTACAAGGACATATTATACATCCATCCCTTTCCACAATGTTCAGACCTTGACTATATGTAAATTTCACAAACTCCTTAACCCCATGTGGAAAACTCATACACATTTTTTCATTCATGACTCGTGTATACAACAAATCAAGATGAGAAAGAAATGATAAGATGTCTAGATTGAAAAAAATGAAACATGATGAGAAATCAAGAAACAAGTGTAAATCAAGATGTTGTTGCTACGACAAATATACACTTTGATGGAATAAATAAGACACTCAATTAGTCAATGTAACGATCCTCAAGTCACTACCACCTAACTTAGCAACAATTTTCCATTTAATTATGTTTATCATTATTATTAACCAATAATTACACTAATAATGTAGCAAAGGCTAAGTACCCTCAATAGTAAATAAATCCACTAAACAATAGAAATAAAACTAAACTAACACTCACTTGGATCCCTGATGTATGATAGCGTGACTCCATTTATATGCACTAGCAACCAACCGCTACTATCCTACACCTGTTAAAATACACAAAAACAAAGCACACGTGAGTGACCACTCGATGATCACCTAACATACACCCCACCTAACAACTCGGCAACCTATGCCGAGGACAACCAAATACAGGCATCCCACCAAGATGCCGCCAAACTAAAGGCAATCTACTAGCGCCCAACACACAAGCACTAACATGCCTCTTGGATGTTTCAACACCAAACCAGGCAGTCTACCACTACCTGTTATGCCACAAAACAACAAAACCATGCCTTTAAAACCGTTCTTTCTTTTTTTCTTTTCAAAATCATATGCATGCACTTTTTAAAACATTTCTATGCATGCTTGAGATGTCCATTCTTGCCAAATTAAGACCAAAACCACACAAAGCACACAACTTGGTCCAACACACTCTTTAGTGGACAAGACGGCCAACTGTGTCTGAATATCCTCTATAGCATCTAGGACACCCATAACAAGCACCAGAACAAACACGAAGACTCTCCTCTGTGCAAAACGGTCCCCTTTAGACTAGCACAACCCAAAAGCCACGGAGCCTCTACTCCCAAACCACGGCCCACTATGGACCAAAACCATGAAGCCACTACTCCCAAAGTACTACGCCTCAACAGGCGCTAAGCCACAGCTTCTCTTACGCCCAAAGCTTGATTTTCTGAATTAGGACTCCGCACAAACCACAAGCACAAATAGTGTGTTGAACTGCTCGACGCCAAGCACAACACTAGCCACAAGTAGTCCACCGAAGCGTTACCAATGGTATTTGCATTGCAACAGTGAAGCTACTCTATGCAGGAGTGATCATCGTCCCGTGATTCTTCCCCCTAGAGCACCCTTACAAAGCTAACTCCACCTAGGAAGGTAGTCTTGTCTCTCAAGACGCTACTAGCAACGGGGTGCATGTTCCACCCACTCTGGCCAACACAGGGTATGCCACCCCACGGCGATCTCCACACAGTGCTCAAGTGGGAGTCTCATACCTCCACACCAAGCAACAATTGAGCCTTAGTGCTCAGGACGATGGTAGGAGTGTCATACCTTCTTGTCGTGCTACAAAATACCTCAACCTACGAACCTCAACCTTAGCCTCAAAATGACAGTCAAGGAGTGTCATACCTCCAAGACTCGACGAAGCTCAGCATCAAGTCTCTTGGCCCAACGCAAACAGAAAGCACTGAAAAACTCTTTCCAAACCATTTTCAAGTCTGTGCTTTTCTCTTTCCAAAATTCGCTTTTTGGAAAACCATTTTGAAAATCATCCAATATCTTTTAAAACTCAAAAAACACTATGCCCAGTAGTGGCTTGAAAACCAAAGGTTGAGAAACCACAAACAAAACATAGTCTTGATAGCTCTCCTATCAGGTCCAGGGAAAAACACCTCAGGAGTGTCTGGGTTCACAAGCATCACGCTCAACCCACGACCACAACCCAAGAAAAATACCAACAACAGGACAACCACAACCAGAACTTTATGTTCTAGCATCCAAGTGTAAGACACCTACTGGCTCGTGTCACTCGGGAGCATAGCCAGATTGGCTCAAACACCTGTAATAGTTCCACTAAATACTCTATTCAGCACACTACACTCAAAACCACACAAACCCTAGACCTAGGGATGATATCATGATCCCTAAAGTCCAATCTAAACCATTTGAGGGAAAGTCTATTATTTCTAAATCATGTCATCTTTTACTCTACCTATATCCCAAATGATCTCTTGCTAATTCATTTTAAGCAAACACTACAATCATTCTAATGGTTATCCTAACCATTTATGCCATTATAATTACCTCCCTAGGATTAATATTTATATATATATATACCCATATATTAATCAAAATAATAAAATATCTTAATATAAGATCAGGGCCTTGATTGGCAAATCGAAATGGAACGATCGACTTAACCTAGGCTCAAGGCATTAGATTGGCAGATCGAAGAACCACATGGTCGATTGAAATCCCTCGATTTAGTAGACTGAAATCCCTCGAAAACGATTGATCGACTGAACTAGGAGCTTTATCAACACCTAAGACTTCCAGAACGGTAGAATGAATTAATTTGATTGACTAAACTAGGAGTCAAGGGGACAATCTGCAGCAAAAATGGTATACCGAAATAACTTAGCATGCTGAACCAGGCGATAGTAGGGTACCCTGAAATGGGACCTAAAACCCATTCCTACAAACCACCTACACAAATCATGCAAGCCATATATCAAAATGAACATCTTGACGAGATCTTCCAAACCAGACAAACAATATAGAGATCCATCAAGCAGATCTTGAGAAATCAACAGAAAACACAAAAGGGGCACTATTCACCCCTCACAAAAAATATGGCCATAAATGGCCCACAAATGCTCAATAAATGCAATAAAATTTACTACAATTATGAACAGACTATCATGCACCTAAGAATCAAATTGGAAACCAATAAGAAGCCAACGAGGTGCGTACCTCCACCAAAAGCACAGCGGTGACGAGCGACGAACAACGGCACACCTCCCCCTCCCCAGCTACGAGTAGCTCCTCTCCTCCTCACAATGGCAGCACAATGGTGGCGATGTTATCCCCCCTCCTTCGACCAACTCTCTCTCTCAGCCCTCTCTCGTCTCCCTCTCTCATTCTCCCTCACTCTCCCTCACTCAAGTTGTGAAGAAGAACAAGAAGAATAAGATGAATAAGAAGAAGAAGAAGAAGAAGAAGTAGAGGAAGAGGAGGAAGTAGTGGGGCCGAAGAGAGAAAAGAGAAAGAAAGGAGGGAAAGAAGAAGAGAAGGAAAAAAGGGAAGGAAGCCACAACACAAGACCAAACCATGCAACCTTCCAGGTCCACATGGCTCGCGCCAGTAAAGACCAGTCACCTAAGTATGCCAACCGAACTCCGTGGCCTAAAACAAACCCACAATACTCCTACGAGGGTCGGCGTAGTACCCGAACCACACAACACCAACTGGCCAGAAACCCACAATCTAGTTGTAAGATACTATTAAAGACATGTCCAATATTGGGCACTAGGGCCCCCAATGCCCAACACACCTAAATCCAAATTTAATTGTTTGGCCAAAACACCACTTCCAAATCTAGGTTGTTATAGCCTAACCCCATTAAAGGAATTTTGCCCCTGAAATTCTCTAGGAGAAACATTAGGGGTACCAAAATTAGGACATCACCCTTATGACCCAGACAACAACACATCGGTGTCATCCAAAACTCACGACCCATAGGTGAAATCTGCACTCCACAAGGCAGTTTCATCCGACTTAGGTCCAAAGCGACACTAAGGACATGGCTCTCTTTGAGTCCAAACACCACCGAGATCCTAGGTGAAGTCCCTTTTGAGCACAAAATCTCCACTAAAAGGCTCTCAAGCAGTGTCATCTAGGGTCACAAAACATCCAAAGCATCTATGGAGACATGCAAAATACAGGATTGACTAGGTGCAACCAGTTCCCATTGGCGTCTACCATGTTACTCTGATGCACAACTTCGTTAGAGCCACTCCAGCCCAGTAACAATTCCCATCACCCTGGAAAACCTCCTCCAATCCAAGGTATGAGAGAAATTTGGCTACTGAGACACAACAACACTCTTCACGGATTTGGAGTGCACCAACAGACTAGCCAATCGTGTGCTATCTATCTCCAAGAATTGCTTCCCAGATGGACACTCCACCAGATGTAGACTACAACCTCCACTGTGGCCAACACCAATCACGTGGGTGGGTAGTTTCTCTTGTGATCCTCCTGACCGGTAAAAACAACAAATCACCACGTTGCTTCACTGCAATAGGAACTTATCCTAACCTAGAAGGATATTAGTGAACTCATCATGACTCACTGCTACGGTAGCCTTGCAAGTTCGGACGTGAGACCACCAAAACACACTTAAACCACTTATTAAGCGTGAAGCTCATGTCAAACTTCCTACAATCTAGAGTCCAAGGCCACAAGAGTCACTATTTCTAGTGAAACGCCACACCAATGGTAAAGACTACTCGGGAGTCAAACTCAATCAGATCTTTAACTCAAAGCACTCTTAGCAAGAGTGTTCGAACCAATATGAGTTGTTCCTCCTCCCTAGTGGACCTCTTCGCAGTGTCACTATCCCAAAGGTACCTCTACTAGATCCCCAAGAATAGTTCACCTGAATCAGGAAACAACCATTTGAAGGAAAACACGTGGGATCACACCCACAAGCTCGACTAGCGGTGCCACCAAATTAGATGGGTAGCCAACTCCACTTGACTCAGCCCATCTCCGTTGTAGAAACCCAAAACTCAAAAGCAACTACAGGAGAAAGAAGATCTCCACAAATCGAACAATGCTACGCCATTCAACCCACAAGTAAATAAGAAAATCAACAACAGAACACTCAAGGGAAACATTGGAAAATAAATATTCACCGCCCAGATGGCACAAAGGCATTCGAGCCACGACCAACCAAGCCAACTGGGTAACCTGACAAGATACTGTACACAACACACAACAAGCAACACACTGGGCTATGCTACTCCTCTACCAAGCCCCCAACAAAAATGTACAACACAACTACACAACACCAATGCACGACTCTACATGCACCACCTCCTAGATAACCCCGTCCTTGGACAAACTGTTTGGAAGAAACAATAGTGACTTGGGGACTCACCAGAGCCATCCCAAAATAACAATACACTCTTGGGGACCCACCGGGTCATCTAGGACAACAACGACCATCTAGCGACCACCAAGTCATCTAGAAACAACAAACATCTGTGGACCCAATAAGTCACCCAGAAACAACAACAGACACCTGGATAGACAAATAAACAACAAGAAGCAATAACCATGGAGAGTACACCAAAGGCAGACAACTGTTGCACCCTGCCTTCCACAGTAAAACACCAAATTGCCCAGCGTTGGGTGGTGGTTAACCCTCTTAAAGGGAAAACACATCCTCTGGTCAACAGATGGAGGGTGCCTAACCTCCTTAAATGAATAAGACACCTCCTCAGCAAACACTCTGCCGCCTCGCAGTCGTAGCACACCAAGCAGACCAGTACCCACGATAGACATGCACAACTCTAGGCAACCCGACTCACCTAACCTCACACACCACAAGGTCGCCTACCCTGCGTGCTAGCGATAAGCTTTGCCTAGAAAACAACTGTAACATCAGGGCCTGATTGTCCATTTCTATAATAAACCATGTATTGTTTGTAATATTGTGTTTAATGGTTTATTAATGGATAATCTGTTGTTTCTTGGTTGTGTGTGGTTGTGGGTGGTTTTCTGTGCATCTGGTTGTGATTTGGGACCTTTTTGGAGTCCAGTTGGAGGATGCACAGTTGTCTCGGTTTGCGTGCCATTCTTCTCTCTTTTCTTTTCTTCCTTTTTCTTTTTCTTTTCCGCGAGCCCTAACATCCGCCATCTTTCACCTGTCTTCTTCTTCTTCCACTTCTCCCTCCCGTGCCACCACCGACAGAGGCTCGTGCCTCCCCATCTCATCCGACGGGATGGGTAGCCGGCGTCTTGTGGATGGGAATGGGGATAGGAGGTGGAGGCAGTGGAGGAGTGAAGGAAGGGTGCTACGCAAAGAGGAAAGTAGGGAAGAAAGGGAGCTGGGTGCACGCGATCGCGAGAGGAGGTGGTGAGCTGAGCCATCCAGACGTCTCGCTGGAGCTCGTGGAAGCTTGCCGGTGTGGGGTAAGGGTCGCCGGTTGCCTGTGTGAGGTACGCGACCTCCTACTCCTCCTTTTGCCCTATTTTGGGTTACATGTAGGTTTTATGCATAAATTAGGAATAAATGCATGAAAAATCATAGGAAATTGGTATGTGAATGAGAATGTGATGTTTAGCATGTGTATTATGCTATCATGCTAATTTATGAGCTTTTTGTGTGGCTTTTCGTGGTTGAATGAGAGGCATGCTATTGTGTTTATTTCTAAGCTCTATGTCTTGATGATTTTTGTTAGAGCAGCATGCTTAGTGGATTTGTGATTGGTTTGAGAGGTTTTGAAGTAGACTTGAGGGTCTACACCCCATGTTTTTATGAGTTTTATGGATTTTTGTAGAGGGGTCCGATCCTTACTCCCACTTGGGGAAGAAAAGGAGGACTGTGGCTTGGGGGTTTTCTGCAACAGCAGAAAACAGCATACCGTTTTGGATACAGAATGTCGTTTTGCCCCCAGGTGGTTCCCTGGTCCACTGGTTCGGAAAATCGAAATGTTTCGGTCGACTAAATCAGGGGATTTCGGTCGACTGGAGGATTTCGGTCGTCTGTTTTAGTGGGGGACTGGTTTTTCTGAAAGGGTTTCGGCATACCGAAATTGTTCGGAATGCCGAAACAGGGAAAAACGGCATACCGTTTTTGAGAATGGTCTGCCGATTTTGCCCTGAGATGCTTAGGTCTTATATGTGACCTTTTGTTGATGTTGTGTGGTTTTA
>JAMKQA010017085.1:0-11292 GCA_024699735.1 Posidonia australis | reverse complement strand
GAGATCTGCTGCGGGAGGTTGTGGGGGAGGGTTTGGGGCGAAAGGGGGCGGGAGGTTGCGGGAGATGGGGGCTGGGGGAGGGAGAAGGGCGATGTTGCGGGAGAACTGTCGCGGGAGAAGGAGATTTCGGACTTTTTGTTGCGGGAAAAGGGAGGGAGAATGGGAATGGAAATGGAATTCCTTACGTTTTGAGGAATAGGTAATCCTTTTTGTTGTACCAAACGTTGGAATTTCATTCCAGTCTAATTTTTCATTCCATTCCCTTTCATTCCAGCGTACCAAACACACCCTAGGATTAATGGGAAAGCCGCAAGATCAAGTTCTCCATACGAAATCTTAGAAAGGGTGGTTAAAGAAGAATTGACACATTACAACATTGCTTATATAATTAAAACATCGCCATTACACAAGCAATCAAAATCAATCAAGCCTTACAGTGGCGGTTGCCGCTACAGATCGTCATAAATGAAAAATTTCTCCTAAAACATGGTCGAGACCCAAAAAGATCACCAAAGCTTAATTAATTAATCTTTGCACGCCAATGGCATGATTTTGACTTTACGTAACAGCAACCTAAGCAACTGGGGACCTCAGCACATGGTCCTGAGAGGTGTCGAGAAGCGCTGGTGGTATCCATTGCCACATTGCAACCGGTGGGCAGCTCGGATGGGAGAAGGTTTTGCCGAAAGCCGCAAATGCTGCAGGATGGTAGGTGGCTGCGACAGCAGGGTGTGGGATGAACGGAACTGGAGTGCTCATGCTCAAGCCCTCCAGAATCTGCTTCATCCGCTCTTTCTCTACCTTGAGCCTCACCTTTTCATCCCTCAGTTCCACCTTCTCGTCCTGCGAGCCACAACAGTATAATTTAGTCGTGTTGCTAGAAGATAACATAAACAACAGGCAGACTCTACTGTTGAGGGATATGATGTCTGTTTGTGCACAACAATTGATTAAAGTTTGGTGGAATGTCAAAACATGGTTGCACCATTGCAGGATACAAGAGTCCTATTTGAATTTGCACACTGATAGATCTGGAACCTCCACATGGACCATGCAGATTTTTTCAGAGAAAGAACTATTAGCTTACGGGAGCACATCAATCATCGTTACCTTTACACTTTTTATGCGTTCCCGAAGACTACCATTTGATTCTTTGAGCATTTGAACCTCAAGTTGTAGCTGATCGATACGACGAGTTGCATCATTCAGAATGGCAACTTTGTCGGAAGTAGGAGGCTTTGCAGGATCCAAAGTGGAAGCTAACTCGAAAAACCTGATGACATGGTAGCATAAATCAGACACCGCACATAATAAGCGAATCTCCAAATACAATATGCTAAAGAAAGCCCTGCCTGTCATTTAGCTTGTCCCTTCTCAGTTTTTCTCGGGATGCCTTTGTTCCTGGTTTAGCGCATGACTCCACCCTATTTCTGTAAAGAAACAGTCAAAAATGGATTACACATACATGGTCACTGGAAATCAATGGTTTAATGAAATAAAACTAGCATTCACGAACAAAATGTTTGACTGCAATCACATTATAGAGACGGTGTGGTGTGACTGCAACCACAATATAGAGATGGAGAATAAGTACCGTTTCCTTGAGGAAGAACCATCAGTGTTGCTAACCTCCTTGTGGGATAAATCGAACCCAGCAACCAATCTGCAAATTTGAAGATAGGTGTTCAAATATCCATAGTGTAAATAACAACAATTATACATCAATAAGGGTTGAAATAAATCAGGAAAAAATGCTCAAGTTTAGCAGCAAATGCAATGGTTTGATACACAATATTGATAATGCATAATAAACATTGGAACGAAAATTTTGTGAAAAAAGAGAATTGCATTGTGATGAAGAATTTAGGAGGAGTTCAATGTTTTCTATGGAAAGATAGGGAAATGTCAACATGCAAGCGTGTTGTCTTATAAAATATCAATAAAAACTCTCCTTTCGATAGACAAGCAAGGAGAGAAATTCACCAAAAACATATATTATTAGAAGAACAAAAGATGACACACATATAAAGATCCAATCCTCGTCAGTAGCTTGAACATAAGCATGAAGAAAATCGTACAATAATGGAGAAAAACATCAGGAAAGAAGAAACAAAGACGCAAAATGGAATAGAACATTGCACGACCCAGCCTTCGGATTAGGAAAAGAGAAAGAGCTCCCAGAAGATTAACACAATTGAAGAATTCTCAGAGGATTAAAAAAATAAAAATAAAAGAGAGAACATCTCATAAAAAGTGGTTCTGAACAAAGGAACGAAATCAAAACAGGACGGGAAGCAAAAAGAAAGAGAACATGAAATCACCTTGTGACAGCTGGATCATCGACAACGTGAGAAGCCCAAATGAAATCCGTGGCCTGGGGTTCCTCCTCCACCCCATAATCGATGAACCACCCACCACCGTTGTTCCGAACGGTACGACCCATCTCTCCCCTGCACAAAGCAAGAAAAGAAACACACCACCAAAAAGTTAAAACAAAACCATCAACTCAAACATGTTAAAAAAAAAAAAAAACGGGAAACATCTTCATGAACAGATGGTACCTTCAGAACGGAACTGCACAGAGGAGAAGAGTTAAAAAAAAAAACCCCACTTAAAACAGAGCAAGAACGGAATTTAGCGAAGACCCAAATCAAGAGAAGCCCTCTAACTCCCGAGAAAGGAAGAAATAATCGAAGCTTTCCCCGCCGGAGATGAGGGAGGAGGAACCAAAATCAAAGTTGATCCGTGTGGAAAAGTAGCAGTAGCAGGAGGAGGAGGAGATGATGTGGAGAGACTGGGGTAGGTTGTATACTTGTAGTGTTGTAAGAGAAGTGGAGGCGAAGGGGTGGAAAAATTGAAAAAGAAAAATGGAAAGGGCCGCGAATGCGATCGCGTCGTGCCGAGGGCACGAGCTCGACAGTGACCTTTCTTTCTTTGGGATATTTTTATTTCTCGGTGGTTGTGTTAAATCCACGTCTCAAGCTTCCACTGATGATTGGTCTCACGCCTCTCTCTCGAGGGGCACTCCTGGTTCAATGCCATCTAGAAGGAACTTTCGGATTCTGTGGATTCTGAGGGTTCTGGGTTGATAGCATTACGGTGTGCTCCGGAGAACCGTCCGATGTTAGAATTTGCAGCTTCTTCCAAGCAAATATTGAGGAAGTTCTGTACCTTTTGTTTCTTGCTTGGTATTGATTTCAAATATAAAAAAAAAAAAAAATCCTGGTTCGATGCTTTATAGCACTAATCTCGTTTTATAATATTTTTATATTGATTATTTGACTCAAAATATCGTGAATTTAAAAAAAAAAAAAAATAGAGTCTCAAAAGTTTCTCCAAATTGACACGTGTCTACGTGCAAATTAATTCGAAACAATCATGGAAAACAAAACGTTCCTGAGTTGTAATAATGAAAATTGAAAGGGTTGCTTCGAAAAAGAAGAAGAAGAGAGTAAGTAAATAGAAACTTTGCGTGCACGACAGAAAGCTCTTCTTCCTTGAATCATTTATAACTGATCTTGAATTAAACCATGGTAATCATACTTGATACAAATGTCAGTTTCCCTGAATCTAGACAAACGCTCGACTAGGTTCAAGTCTTGGGGTCCTTGGCTATCTATACAACAGGGGGTGATTTTATCAACTCCATTTATATATTAGGGGGTGATTCTTATGTATGTTCGCTAATCTTTATTGGTCCAACGAGGCTAGAGTTGATCCCGTAAGCCATACAACCGCGTGGATTTGTGGTGCGCAACGTCGGGGAACACGATGGACGGGAACCATATCGCCGCAACGAAGTTACACGTTGAACGGACCGGATTACAGCCCACGGAAAAGATGTACGCTCGGCGGATGGTGGAGATTCGGTAGCTAAATTATCCTCCAGGCCCATTTGATTCGACGAATATCGGCCGGTCACATGCTCGTCCCGCATATTTGAATAATCAACGACGATTAGAGTTAAGCAGATAATATTTGATGCTGTAGAATAAACTTTAGTTGTTGGCCCTTGGGAGCCACAGAGGACAAGGATATGTGCATGTGTGTGTGGCGTGTGACCTTTGGGAATAAAACAAATCGTTCGTGGTGGACCAAGTCTTCTCTTTGTTGATATAACATTATTACTCTCTAACGTGGAACGAATTGCGACCACAGAATATCCAACAAACAAAATTAAATGGTGGAGGTCGTTGTCGGAGTTGGGAGGGGCAGATCCGCAGACTCCCACGCTAATATTCTTGAAACATGGAGGGGAAAAGAAAAATGTGTGGAATAACGTTATCATAATTGAAATTGGAGTGCAGTATTGGTCTCGAGCTTGATTGAGTAGTCGTTTTCATGAGGAAACTAGTCAAACTTGTAGGGAAGTAGATGAGGATTGGCTTGAATCGTCTAGCTTATTGTATTTATGACCTTGTGAGAGATCATGTAAGAACGATTTTATCTTCCTGGACTGAAAGATCAATCGGTGTCTAGAGTTGCAACTGTAACTGTATTGCAAGAATTTTGCTCTTGGCGGATATGGAGAATCCAGCATGGGAATGGTGCATTTCTTTGATATGCATGGTCTTGATAATAACAACTGTTTCTAATGATCTACACGAGATTCATTGTTATCATTAAAGTTGAACACTCTCAACATGCTTTGTCAAAGTCTTTTGTTGCCTTTTCTAGTTTTTATCATAAGCAAATTATGGTCGAGTGGTGGAGGCAAGGGAGTCTATGCATAGAGAAGTGGTGGAGATTAACTCCCCTCTTTCCTTCCTTCTTCGGTAGATCTAGTTACTTTCCTAGGACGAAGGAAAAGTGACAAAGACAATGACAGATGAGAGGCTGCCAAACAATTGGTCCAAAATCGGACTTTGCTGACGAAACCCATCTAGAGGTATTATTCGAACGATATCAGGAAGCATGAGAAGCTTCGGTTGGTTTTTTTTTTTTTTTTTTTGTGAATTATTGGTATACAATTATGTAATGTGGTGTGAATATATTAATTATTTATTATCAATAATCTAAACAAAAATTCATGTGAGTGAAATTCTTTAGGATATTTGAAGTCAAGCATACTAACACATAACCTGATTATTTGCCTATCAAACCCTAAGTCGTAAATCCGGGCAAATGTATAAGCAGCCATCGTCTAGTCTATGGGCTGCACTTGCAACTTGTAAGTGCCAGTATGATCATTAATAAGTTGGGCTGATTCTCTGGTTGGACCAGCCGATTCACCATTCCGAGCAGTTTAACCACAAAAAAGGTTCAAAAGGCCTTTTTTTTTCCCAACCGTTGAGGCTTCCAATCAATGGTCCAACCGATTCTACTGGTCGATCCGATCCAATTTTCAATAACATTTTTGAAATAACATATCTGAACCCACATGTTATATCACTAGGTAAATAAGGAATAAAAGATTCGAGCATATACTGGTTATGGTAATTAGTTTTTCTTAAGTTTCAACTGCATTCTATCCATTGTTAATTGTGAGGCTTCATCTTCTTTGTAATCCTTCTTAACCATCATGTGCATGTGTGTAATGTATATGTATGGTTCTTTTTGTACTTGTAACTCAGAGAGTTGAAGGAAGATGAAAAGGTAAATAAAGTTACATTAGATATGAAAATAGGGGCCTAATTAATGTCAATAAAGGGTGCCTCAACAAAAGAAAAAAGGGGTTTGTGATATAAAGGGTGCCTTCAAGGTTGACCCAATCAACTAGGAGAAGTCGTCCATGGTATCTTTCTTGGATGGGGTAAGGCATAGATGTGACTTTCAATTTTAAACATCCATAGCAATTATTTTTGATATTATCTCTCTAATGCATCATTAGATAGAAAATTTTGTAACAGATTTCTAGAAGGAAGAACTCCTATAATCTATCTCCTCTATGCATCATACATGGACTATGGAACAAGTCCCAAATAATTCTGCTTCTTCCTTAAGACTCCTTGAGGCTCTCCAGCCATCGTCTACTGATCCCACCCTTAATCTGCCAAGCTCTGAAGGAGAGGAAGCTGGAGTTTAATCTGATTTATCATTACTACATTACAGAGCCTCTTTTTGCCATAATTGTGAGAGAGAACATGGAGTCTGTATCGTTTTTGCAGATACACTATTTTTTGTTGCATTTGATTGAAACTCTTTGTTCCAGATCTCTATAATACTTTTGAACATCTTGATCCTTTGGTAGTAGTTTACGTAGCTAAGGGAATTTTAATAATATATTACCGTTTAAAAAAAAATCCCTTCTTCCCAAGAGTAAGTGCACATTATAAATTGACCATCACTATAAGAAAATAGCATTTTGCTAAAGTTAAAAAACATTGTGGCTAAATTTCACCATGACTTTTAACCATGACAGAGCCTATGGTTAAAAATTCCATATTTAAATTTTGATCACCGTTTAGACTAATCATAGTTAATTTAGCCACAATCTATAATCATGGCTCCTTTATTGCAATGAAGGTATTATTATCTCATGAAAATCCGTGCCCAATGTCATGCCTAATTCTAACATATAACATAGTTTATTTGCCTCTATGAGGAGCACATTAGCCTCTATGAAGGTTGTCTGGACAGAGAACTTATCTGCTTCCTCCGATGCTCCTCCCACCTCTAATGACTCCACTATTCCTACTACTGTTGCTGCTGCTGTTGCTAAAGCGATGGAGCAGTAGCTTGTCTTTTGTTTTAATTTTGAAAACATTATTGCCAGTTTGCTGGCCGTCTATATTATTGGTAGGAACATTGTCTAAGTATTTTTTGTGATTGTCTGGACCCTTGATTCCCTTGGATTTTTATCTTAGGGATTAAAATCTAATATAAATAACATACCATTGCCAAAAAAAAAACATAGTTTATTTTCTCTTTTTTACTTGTATTATAATATATAAAATAAACTAAATTGCTTTCAAAATAAATATCATATATTAATTTAACAACAGACTTCAAATTCACTACAAGTAAAATATATTAATTCCATAGTTAAATACATAATGTTCACATATTAAGGTATCAATCATAAAACCATTTTCAAAAGAAAATAAAACATTAAAACTTAAACTGTCTCAAAATGTGAATAAAAGTCTAAGATTGATCGAATGAAATATCTAAATCAAGCATTGTTATCTGCATGACTTGTAGGATTTGACTCAACATTATGATCATTATTATCATTAGTGCTTGTAGAAGCTTATAAAAAATAATGTAAATCATGAAACTAATTTGACAATATTGCATGAACTACATAAAAAGAAAAAAGAAAAGATATATGGTAAAATAAGAACTAATAATAAACAATAGTGATATTCAATTAAAATCACAATGAGATAAGCTAAGACGACGATTAAGTTGTTTTTCCTGAAATAAAATTATATATTGATAATGTAATAAAGAAAATATTTGTAATAAAATAATTTAATTATACACATGTAAATACATATCATACCATATCTTTTCGATATCCCTCGACATTTTTAAACCATTAGTGTTTGTCACGTAAGAAGAGCTAAGAAGATTTTAAATTTCTTTTTTTGAAGTAATCTGTCATTGTTCTAACTTCCATCTATTTACAAACTCATCCTACATTGACTTTTTAGCTTATTTTGGGGGAAACTCCTTGCCCATTTTGCCACATGTTACAAGCTTTTCAAGTCTTTGTGTTGTATCCTTGCAAAATCATTGAAGAAACTTCTTGTATGGGAATCAAAGAGAAATGAGACACATGCTCAAGATGAAACTCTTGGGATAAATTTATGATTTACATTGCCAACATACAAATCTATAGCTAAGGATAAATTGTAAATTGTGATAAAAAGGCTTGATACTGTTTTTTAGTAGATAGTGTAAAATTCCTTATAGCAAAAATATGCACACATGAAGAATATGCATGTTAATAACAGCAAAACTTACAATGACAAGCTAAAAATATTGTTCAACAACTAAAAAACTTACAAATCAACTTCAATACTAGTATCATTAGAAGCCTGCAATTAGTATCACAATGCAATCATCGAGATGAAACTTCTGGAATGTAATTACAAGTTCACTGTAAGAACCAAAATTTATGAAATAAAGTTCTCTAGGAAAGAAAGAAAGTGACAAATAGGAAGAGAAATACAAGAAATATGATTTATGCTTATTCTAACTGTGATCTGGAGTATCTGGAAGGAGAGAAATAATAAGATTTTTCATAATTCAGCTAATTCATGTAGACTCACTATACTTCATATTATTTCTCTTTTGTATGCTTGGACAGTAAATTTAGGTACAGGTTTTGAAAAAGAAGTTTTAATACAATCCGTCTCTGACATGCAAAACTCTTGGAACATAGACCATTCAAACATGAGGACATCTGCGAATCCAAATCCTGTGACCCTTATTTTCTTAGCAAATGTTCCTGTTGAAGTCACGCCTTCTATTCACAACTCCTCTGAAGACCATTCCTCATGATCTTGCTCCTTTTAATTAAACTTTGTGGTATTTTCCTGAGTGGGAGTTGCAACTTAATTATTTTTGGATGATTCTGACCATATATGTATCACATTGGCCAAGTTACTTTCGATTTCTCTGAATCTTCTGGATCCTAGATTTTTGTAATAATTGGAACTATTTTTGTTCTTGCTGGTGGACTCATAACCAAGAAATCTTACTAATATTATTATCGTTTCCAAAAAACAACGTGATCAGTTGCTACAAACATTAGTAGCATTATACATTTTATAATCCAATTGAAAAAATTCTGAAACTGAAAAATGACGTTGGAGAATTAGTGGAAGACACGTTTAAAATATATATTACCATCATTTAACATACGATCTTGTTGCATTTTAAGGGTGGTACTGAGTATGTTGACCAAAGACAGGCATTGCTGAAATAATGATCAGGATAATAAGAGTAGCAAACAACATTTTGGACTTTTGCAAGATAACAACAAATTAGATTTTCCATATTAAGTTGTTTTTATCTATAATCTAGAAAATAGCTTGTCTCTATTTAAATGGATATTCTATAATGCATCAACTTGTGTACCTCAAGTGAAAAAAAGGTTTTCCATACTCACAAGATCACATCCTTTTTTCCTTTTCCAAACTCTAGTTTAGTAGTTGCAATTTGTTTGGTGCTTTCAAATATTTTAACATAGAAAATTTCTATGCTATTGCCAAACATATACTATCCAAACTATGTTTGTAATCACTTGATCTAGTAGTGAAATTTCTTTGTGGTTGTACAAGAGATCGAGAATTTGATTTCTATGAATATTATATATATTACATCACTTAGTGATGGTCTCTCGTAATCAAGTATTTCATCGTAATATATATTTATAACCGTTTCCAAAAATATATATATATATCCAAATTGTGGCTTGGCGTACCTGGTACACAATAGTTGCAAGACCCTGACAAGCCGCTCAACTTGGACAAGAAACATCCCAACCTTCTAAGTTGTACCATCGATAAGTTTCTCTTCCAATCCAATGCCTTGATAGCGTGCATGCCATTTTGGGAGGGCTCTCAGCTCTCCAATTCTGAGTCCTATGATTTCTGCAGTAGGCTAAAGACGTAGGCCAACATGGTAATTAGTTAAAGCGATGGCATAGTTAGCAATATTGCATTTGAAATACAAAAGTCTAGAAAACTCAAATTTAATCATCAGTCTGATTACTGAACATTCATCCCAAAAGGGCTTGGGGTTAACATGTTAGTGTTTTATGTGGACTGCATTGTAAATTTTTTATCCATTTGAATGTTTTCGGCACGAGACAGGTCCGAAGATATTTTTTTTTTGTTAACGGTATTAGTATTTCTTTTAATATCATATCATCAAAGTTACAACCCATTAAGTCATAATTTTTGTCCATTAGATGTTATAAAAAGAAATCCCCGTCACGCAGCAGGTGACACAAAAGATGGGATGTGGGAGTGATGATAAAATAAAGACAATCAACACAGGCATCTGCATTCAGCAGCCACAAAAGAAATTACTATGTCAAAATCTGTGAGCTTCAAGATAAGAATTAACCAGAGGTTAAAATTGCCCTGAGATCAGTGGTGTGCCGAGGGCCATCTCACAATCGGGAGCCAAGCCTTGCCCCCCCTCGCTGCTCTGTCCAATTGCAGTCACAGCCAGAAAGTTTTCAGTCTTCTCAAAACCTGAAGCAAAAGAGTCTACCCAACAGTGAAATAAAACATCAATGTCATTTATAAGCACAAGCAAAGTTTTATTGAATTTCCTGAAGATCTTATTATTTCTCTCTAGCCAAACTACCCAAAGAACAACAAGCACCAAAGTGTGTGCCTCAGCAGAGGTCACAGTAAATTTAAAGGCAGGGGGAATTGCCAATAAGTCCTGAATTGAATTGAAAGCTGGATACATATATTCATTAGTAAATGAGTGCCAAATTACCTGCACAAAGGGGCAGTTCAAAAACAAATGTTTCACAGTTTCTGTAGAGGTACAAAAAACACAGGCCTCATTACCATGTCAACCCTTCTTCAACAAGTTTTCTTTGGTAAGTATTCGATTACATAAGACAATTTATGCAAATAATTTAACTTTTAAAGGTACCCAGCAATCCCAGATTGCATGAAAAAACTGAAATCGAAGTCCTCCATCATTAATCACCCCATAACATGATTTAACAGTGAATGACTTAGGAGTGGGTAGCCAAATCATTTTATCATGTGCATTAATAATGTTGAGATTACAAAGTATTGAATGGCAAGTAGTTATTTGTTCATGCCCTGCCTCTGTTCCACCCATCATGGGAAAATTGCCCAACAGAGCATTGGGATCCTCTGTATAGGCTTGAAGTACATTAGAAACAGTGGCCTTTTTTTTTCCTGACTGAATTATATAAGTCAGGTAGTACATTTTTGAGTTTTACACCTTGCCACCATTTATTTTCTCAAAATAAAGTGTTTCTTCCATTTTGAACCTGGAAGGCAGTTAGCCCATTAATGATATCAAAACACTTCTTAAGTTGCTGCCATAGGGGGGATGCCCTCCTATATGAAGAGTTTAGAATAGCTCCGAAGCCATTCCTGGCACAGTACTTTGCAGTTACTACCTCTTTCCACTTAAGTAAAGAATTATCAGACAATAACTGCCAAAGCAGTTTACATTTTAGAGCCAAATTGAAATTGGCCAGATTAATGATGCCCCAGCCCTGTTGTGTCTTGGGCCTGCAGATAGTTTTCCATTTAACTAAATGTCTGACATTACTAGAGGATGAAGCATTCCACAAAAATTTGCATCTAAGCTTATCAATTACTCTAGCCACACTGTTGG